>JAQNDB010000033.1:93088-240869 GCA_029204045.2 Tillandsia leiboldiana | reverse complement strand
AATATGTTTTGTTCTAGAGTGCAACACAGGGTTTTTTTAGAAATGTTATTGCATTTGTGTGTCACAAAGAATTGTTACCGAAGATGCTGAAATGCGGAAGGCGCCTCAATACGCTTTTCATCCAAATGAGTTGAGTTGAGCAACTTCCAGCGAAATGTATTCCGCTTCGGCAGTCGAGAGTGCTATGCAATTCTGCTTTTTACTGTGCCATGCAACAAGGCAATGGCCAAGATAGAAGCATGCACCACTCGTGCTTTTCCGATCATCCACTGATCCTGCCCAATCGGCATCTGAGTATCCAACAATATCCAGACTTGTTCCCATAGGATACCAAATTCCGAAATTAATTGATCCTTTGATGTACCGGATGATCCGTTTCACCGCTTTCAGGTGAACCTCCTTTGGTGCTGATTGATATCTCGCGCAAATCCCAACACTAAAGGATATATCCGGGCGACTAGCCGTGAGGTAAAGTAGACTTCCAATCATACTTCTATACAGTTTTCGTCTACATTCTCACTATGTGATTCACTTCCAAGTCCCTTGTGGCTAGTTCCCATTGGAGTGGAAAATCTTTACAATTTTCTAGATCAAACTTTTTGACCAACTCCATTGCATACTTGGATTGACTCAAGTGAATACCTTCATCATTTTGTTTAATTTGCAATCCAAGGAAATAAGACAATTCGCCCATCATGGACATCTCAAATTCGCTTTCCATGGTCTCCGCGAATTTAGAAGCATCATTATCTCTTTGTTGCACCAAATACAATGTCATCGACATAGATTTGTGCTACAATGAAATTATTGATAATGCTTCACAAAGAGAGTCCTGTCAGCTCCCCCTCGAGTATAGCCCTTCTCCAAAAGGTGCTTTGTTAACCTTTCGTACCATGCTCGCGGTGCTTGTTTGCAGACCGTAAAGAGCCTTTTTCAACGAAAAACATGGTTAGGTTGTTTATGGTCTACAAACCCTTTCGGTTGAGCCACATAACTTCCTCCCTTAAAACCCATTTAGAAACGCGCTCTTAACGTCCATTGGAAATAATTTGATTTAAAATGACAAGCATAGCAAACCAGTATGACGAATGGACTCGAGTCTAGCTACAGGGGCGAATGTTTCATCACGTCTATACCTTCCTACTTGAGAGTAGCTTGAGCAACTAATCGTGCTCTGTTTCTGATGATAGTACCATCCTCATTTTCTTGTTCTGAAAATCCATTTTGGTACCTATCCACCTTATGTTGCTTTGGGGAGCTTCGTTAATTCCCAGACTTTGTTTCGCTCAAATTGATGGAGCTCTTCCTGCATTGCTTTAATCCAGTAGTCATCCCTGAAGAGCTTCATCTATGTTCTTTGGTTCGACTTCAAGATACGTAGCAAGCGAATCCACAAACCACCTGCCTCCGAGTTCTAACTCCTTCTTGTGGATCTCCAATGATATCGATTCCGGATGGATCCTTGGAGATTCGTAGCGTTTGTTGAAACGGAAGTACTCGGAGTATCTGAGATGATTCCTGCACATTAGCTAAATTGAAGAAACCCATTAGATGCATCATTAATATTGGAAGTATTATTATGAGAAGATGCAATGGTAGGTGAATCATTCATCTAGAGAGATATCGAGGGTAGATTTTTCAGATGCAAAGTGAAAAGCTTCATCTACTTTTACATTTATAGATTCTACACTCGTTTTAGATTCGATGTTAAATACTCGATATGCTCTGCATTTGTAGAATAACCAAAAGATCCCTTTGTCACTTCGAGAGTTCAACGTTCCAAGATTTTCACGGTCACGTAAAATGTAACATGACTCCCGAAGATACGAAAGTATTGATATCCGGTTTTCTACTAACCACAGCTCATATGGTGTATTTAAGTTCCTGGGCGCAATACACTCGATTAATGACATAGACAGCGGTGTTCACAGCTTCAGCCCAAAAATGTAGCGGTAAATTCCGGCTATGAAGCATCACACGCGCCATCTCTGAACAACCCTGTTTTTGCGCTCAACAACACCCATTCTGCTGAGGTGTATAGGGTGCTGAGAATTCATGTTTATGCCGTTGGAAGTGCAAAAATCAATGAATTTGGAATTTATGAATTCTCCACCTCTATCACTCCTAACACGAATGATCTTTTCATTCTTTTCAATCATAATACGATGGCAATCTCATGAAAAGAATCAAACGTATCAGGTTTCTCTTGTTAAAAATGCTACCCAAAGAATATCGAGAGAAATCATCAATCATCAAGAAATATACCATTTACCTCCCAAAGATGGTTGACGAGTTGGCCCCATGAATCCATGTGTAAAAGTTCCCAAGGCCGTTTGGTACCAACGTGGTTCAAGTTCTTGTGTGCAGTCCTGGACTGTTTTCCCCTTTTGGCAACCACCACACACAATGTTTTGTTTAAATAAAGTTTTGGAACCCCCTTGACCACGTCCTTGTTTGAAATTCTAGCAAGTTCCTTAAAATTTATGTGACCTAGCCTTTCATGCCAAAGAGTTTCATTATCTAAAGAAACTAGGTTACCATTTTTCAGAAAATTATTAGGAACAACATAGCAATTGTTTTCAGATCTAACCCCTTTTAAAAAGAAGACATGGTCCTTATCAGTTACAACACATTCAACAGATGAAAAGTTAACTGAAAAACCATTGTCGCAAGTGACTTATGCTTATGAGGTTAGTCTTAAGACCATCAACAAATAACACATATTTAGAACCGGGCCATCTGGAATAGCTACTGTTCCTTTTCCAATAATTTTGGAAGATCGACCGTCTCCGAAAACAACGAGTCCTCCGGAGATTTTCTCAAAGTTTTGAAAACTATTTTTGTCACCGGTCATGTGACGGGAACACCCGCTATCCAGATACCAAGACGAACTATCATATGCATGCAAGGAAACATTGGTAACAAGACAAGGAAAGATTTCACCTTTGCGCACCCAAACCTTTTTGGAATGCGTCGGTAATGGTCGTGACGTTATATGCCTAGGTGAAAGCGTCTTGTTAAAATGATTGCTGCTCCTAGATGAAGTCGTCTTGCGTGGTACACTACCAAGGTTCTTTTCCTTCAAGTGATTTGCAATTGATTTCCGAGGAATCACCTTTGTGGTAGTCATTGCAAGAGGTGTTTGAAGTGAGCGTTTGACTCCCGTCTTGCAATATCTTCTTATGTGCCTGAAACACCACAACGAAAACATACCTTAGATCTTGACGATCCCAAAGAGGATGAAGTAGGTTTGTTGTCGTTGTTTGTCTTGAATTCCGGTGTTGGAGGAGGAGATACCGACTGAGGCACAAAAACTGTCCCACTCGAACTTGGACTGTTTCCAGTTTGAGTGTACCCGAGGCCGAACCGATTTGTTTGACCAAGACCAAGAAGCCTATCCAACTTACTCCTTCCTGAAGAGAATCGCTGCAAGTCATCCTTGAGTTGGAAAATGGTCTTTGTCATTTCCAGGTTATCCTGTCGAGCCTCGTTGTAGAGCTTTGAGAAGTGATCTGCTTTATCCACCAGTTTTGTATGTTCCTTCCCAAAAAGCTCATTGGACTCTTGAAGGGAAACATTTACTTTTATCAGATTTTCCCTTTCCACTTCAAGAGCGTTTGAGAGAGAGGTTGCCCTTTTTGCTTCTTCTTCGAGATCATGCACTCTCCCTCTCAAACTCTTGTTTTGCTTAGCCACTTTCTTTGAATCCCTCAAAAGTCTGTGGTAGGCTAGAGCAAAATCTTCACCCTCCGAATCATCCGATTCGTTGTCCGTTGCAATCTTTTCAATAGTGGAGTTGGACAATGACTCGGACGTACTTGCCATAAAGCACATGAAGGGCGAAGATGTGGACGCGTGGAATGCCGTGGTGCTCTTTTCTTCATCACTTGAAGATGACTCATTTGACGCTGAGTTGTCATCCCAAGTCACGACTTGCATCGCCTTCTTCTTTGCCGGATACTTGTTGGGACACTCCGTTGCAATGTGGCCGTAGCCTCGACATTTGAAGCATTGTAGTTGTCCCTCTGAACTTTTCTTATCCTTTGCGAAGTTCTCTTGCTTTCTTGACTTGTAACTTGAAGTACCCTTGCCTTTGTTCGACTTTCCGAAGGATGGAGATTTACTTGAATTACCCCTTCGAAAGTTACGGCGAAACTTACTTGTCAAGAGAGCGAGCTGCTTCTCAAATTCCTCCATAGAAAGATTCTCGTCATCGTCTGAGGAGGATGTATCCGCGTCTTCTTCCTTAGTTGTTTTCAACACATAACCTGAAGACTTAGAAGAGGATGCTTTTCCAGAAGAATTGTTAGTAGTAAATGTCATTTCATATGTTTGTAATGAACCAACTAATTCTTCTACACGCATTTCGTCCGGGTGTTTAATAGTTTCAATGGCTGTAACCTTTGGGCGAAATCGTTCAGGAAGAGTTCTTAAGATCTTTCTTACAACCTTAAATTCTGGAATCTTCTCTCCCAGGTTAGCACATGAGTTTACGATGTCTTGCAATCGTGTATAGTAGTCCGTGAAAGATTCATTTTCTGCCATTAAGATAGAGTCAAACTTGCTCGTAAGCATTTGTAGTTTCTGAATCTTCACGAGGTTAGTTCCCTCATGTGTAACCTGAAGAACATCCCAGATTTCTTTCGCAGTCTCACATGCCGAGACGCGAGAGAA
Organism: Tillandsia leiboldiana; assembly: GCA_029204045.2. NCBI lineage: Eukaryota > Viridiplantae > Streptophyta > Magnoliopsida > Poales > Bromeliaceae > Tillandsia > Tillandsia leiboldiana. The sequence continues at coordinate 236,195 of JAQNDB010000033.1, read as the reverse complement.
TTCAGTTTGAGATAAGGCATTAAAAATAGCATTAATTCCCTTGCCATTGTAAGAAGAAGAATCTAACTCTTCCTTGGTCCATTTCGACCTAGGTTTTAAGGTGCGAACATCAGAGATAATTTCAGTTGGATTAGACCATCCTAATTCAATTGATTGCCACACCCTTTCGTCGATGGAAATTAAAAAGGCTTTCATCCTTACTTTCCAGTACGCATAATTTGTTCCATCAAAGAAAGGGGGTCGATTGATGTTTCCACCTTCAACCATTGTTCACAACCCTATTCCCGCTCCGATACCACTTGTTGGGTTATATGTAATATAGATCTAAATAGGGGAAGAAACACCTAGAGGGGGGTGAATAGGTGTAAACGTATAAACACTCAAAAAATCGTTGCGATAAAAACCCAATGCGGAAATAAAAATAACACGCAAGATTTTTACGTGGAAAAACTCCAAACCGGAGTAAAAAAAAACACGGGACCGATAACACGGCAGAAATCCACTAGAATTAAAACACGTACAAGGTGATTTACCGTACACACTTACGACTCAACCTTTTCCATACGCTCCTAGAGGATCTTCTCCGCTCGCTCCACGACGCTTCTCGAATCCACGATCTGCGCCCAACGCCGAATCCACGGCGTCCAACGTCGAATCCACGACGTCCGACCGAATCCACGGTCTTCACCCAATAGCACCCTTCGAATCCACGAACGTGCCTCGCTCCGAATCCACGAGAGCGGTTGAACCTTGAATCCACAAGGACACGCGAATCCACGCGCCGATTTTGGGGAAATCGTTGTTTTTGGGTGGTGATGATCCGCCGAATACTTAGATCAAAGATAGATAGGAAATACCATCTAAGTATTCATTAGTTTGATTCAACTCAAGATGTGAGTATGAGAACCTAGAATCAAACTAATCAATATAGATGAAGAAACATAGAGTATTCTCTAATGATTTCCTTTCTTCTCTATATGTGGATCTTAGGCCGTATGAAAATGATATATGAATATGACGGCTCATTTCCTTTTCATCGGCTTCCTTTTTTATTTTTTGGATTACCCTAGAAAAAGAGTCATAGGGTCTATTTATAGGTTAGAAACATTTGGAAGGAGATAAGAATCAAAAACCTAACATTTCTGGAATTTTTACGGACGGCGATCCGGATCGGATTTGGGCGATCCGGATTGCAGTAGCAACAAAAACGGTTTCCAGAAAAATAATCGTTCGGGATCCGGATCGGAATGCCTGATCCGGATCGTTCATACAATTCAGAAAACTCAACGTTCGGGATCCGGATCGTGAGATGCTGCGATCCGGATTGAAGTAATGTATGAAACAACAACCTTCGGGATCCGGATTGCTGGCTCTGATCCGGATCCTGAACATGTCCGAACACCAGTTTTTGATTTTTATGCAATTAAAAACTCTTCCAGGTGTTTCTACACTACAAGAAGTATTCGGATCACAAATAATCTTTAGTTAAAATACCTGATCCTTTTGAATTCTTCTTTCTTGAGATTGAGTTAAACGATCCAACTTTCTTCACCTTCAATCTTCAAGACTTGAACCTTTCACGAAACTACGCCAACTCAAATTCCGTAACAACAAGATGCACTTTAACCCCTCAACTTTTTCTATTTCAAGCCAAGTCCCGTACAGTAACTTTGTTTCACACTTAAGTCCTTCTCCATAAAGCAGCACGCAAATCGAAGCATAAAATATAGGGCTTTTATGCAAAATACTATGATTTTTCCCATATTTCATGCTTTTCGAGACAACCGGGTAGTCAAACTGAAAAGCGGACACCACCACGACGTCCGGATCGACGAAATCTATAAGGTAGTGATTTTGGTTTGTCTCATTCGATCCCCTAAAATTTTAAAATCTACAAGGTACTGTAGTATATACAGTTTGGGTTGCTTTACGATGTTTCCGGCTCGTCAAACGGAAATTTGGTCAGTGCCACTGCGCTCAGAATGATGACGCCATTCAAATCGACTACCTGGATCGTCAGATTCGGACTCCAGACAGTCGATCGGCCGATGCTGGCTAGCAAGGGATATAACTCAGGGAGTTACTATTCACTTCACTATTCACTTAAGTCGCGGGTCCCACTAGTTTCCTTGCAAGTTCAGGACGATCCGTCCGTCGGATCGACAAACGGTCTATACCATTTTCACTCGATTCGATGGGACGGTCGCACTGGAGACCTCAGTTTTTTGAGATCAGACTCGGATCGGAAAGACAGAATTTGTGCTTCGAAAACTGTGCCATTCGCACACCGGTATAGACACCCCTAAGGTTCACTTTTGTTTCCTTGCACACATTTACACAAGAGTTTCACTCTTTACAAACTCGAATTTCTCGGGTCCTACAACAGTAGTTCTCAGTGGGTACCGTCTCCAAGACCCACGGTCTGCCCACTAAGTCTACTAGAGGCATAAGATAACAAAAAAGACTGTAATAAAGAAAAGTAAGCTAGAAAAGTATCTACAGCGATCATGCCTCTATCTACTATGCTCAAGGGGAAAAAACCCAGATGATGGTATGCATCCACTCACTACTGACAATATGTCATAAGTACTATGCTCAATGAAAACTCTACTAAGACACATGCTATGCAACCACTCACTCACAGTAACCCAAATCTCAGTGACTGCCACATAGGGTCCAGTCAAGCCTGCGCCAACCTACTGCCACTACGCCCAAAAAGGACTTGGTCTTACATAGGGCGTCCCACACGGACTATCTCAAGCGAACTCTAGTGTATCAACAAGTCGCATACATCGCAGCCTCGTCAGGCTCGGTATCATCATCGCACCCGGGGCGTAGCTCGAGGGGAGCGACCCCACCGAACTCAAGTATCACATCTGTCTTGTCGGGTTTATACTATATGGATCTAAATAGGGGAAAAAACACCTAGAGGTGGGTGAATAGGTGTAAACAATAAACACTTAAAAATCTTTGCGAAATAAAACCCAATGCGGAAATGAAAAATAACACGCAAGATTTTTACGTGGAAAACTCCAAAACCAGGAGTAAAAACCCACGGGACCGATAAAACGGCGAAATCCACTAGAATTATAACACGTACAAAGGTGATATACCGTACTCATAGACGACTCGACCTTTTTCCATACGCTCCTAGTAGATCTTCTCCGCTCGCTCCGCAACGCTCCTCGAATCCACGATTAGCATCCAACGCCGAATCCACGGCGTCCAACGTCGAATCCACGACGTCTGACCGAATCCACGGTCTTTACCCAGTAGCACGTCTCGAATCCACGAACGTATTTCGCTCTGAATCCACGAGAGCGGTAGCACCTTGAATCCACAAGGCCACGCGAGTCCACGCGCCGATTTTGGAAAAATCGTTGTTTTTGGGTGGTGATGATCCGCCGAATACTTAGATCAAAGATAGATCGGAAATACCATCTAAGTATTCATTAATTTGATTCTACTTAAAATCTGAGTTTGAAAAACCTAGAATCAAATTAATCAATATAGATGAAGAAACATAGATTTAATCTAGTTATTTCCTTTCTTCTCTATATGTGAATTTTTCTCTTTTTGACCGTATTTTGGATTACCCTAAAAAATGAATCGTAGGGTCTAATTATAGGTTAGAAACCATTGGAAGAAGATAAGAATCAAAAACTAACCTTATCTGGAATTTTTCAGGACGACGGTCCGGACTGGAATTTTGGCGGTCCGGACTGTCGTGGCTAAACAGACAATTTCCAGAAAAACATACCTTCGGGGTCCGGACTAAAATAACCACGGTCCGGATTGTTCATGCAATTCCTACAGAATCTACGTTTGGGGTCCGGACTGAAGTAACCCCGATCCGGACTGGAATTGCGCATGAACTACCCTATGTTCGGGGTCCGGACTGTAGTGCCTGATCCCGATCCTGAACATGTAATATGTCCAGTTTTTGATTTTTTATGCAATTAAAAATTCATCCAAGTGTTTCTACACTATAAGAAGTATTCAGATCATCAAAACTATTTAGTTAAATGTACCTGATCCTTTTGAATTCTTCTTTCTTGAGATTGAGGTATATGATCCAAACTTCTTTATCTTCAATCTTCAAGACTTAACCATTTTCGCGAAATATGCCAACACAAATTCCTTAACAATCTCCCCCTTTGGCGGTTTCGTGACAAAACACAAATCCACTCAAGAAAATTCAAAAAGGTATTTTTGTTGTTATCACCATACAACAAAAATTTACATTGGAGATCCAAATAAAGATTAATACATGAGATAAACTCCTAAAACAGACTCTAGACTTAGACATCTGTACTCTCTGCAAAATGGGAATCATTCTTGACAAACGAGATTGTTAGATACCTCAAGAATTTTAGCATTTAAATACCAAACACAGAGATAGAGTTTATACTCACTATGACATTTATGAATTCAGATATGTAATAAGATCACAATCAAAAACGACATATCTTCTAAACATTAAAAATCCAAATGTCACCGAATTGTTAGTCAACAACAACTTGTTAGTTATATTACATGCCCAAATAGTTAGTCGAATAGTTAGTCGGGGCATGCATTCAAACACAATACAAAACCACAGTAAAGTTGAAGTTGTACTTACCTTCATAGTTCTCACAGTGCACAACCATTAGTCGATCATTGTTCACAACCATTAGTCGATCATTGTTCGTTTCTCTCTCCCCCTTTTTGTCACAAAATCAAGCCAAAATTACACAACAAAGGAGAGTTAAAAGTTCAAAACGAGGAAACTTTGAGAACTAAACTAAAGAAAAACTTGAAAAACCTGCAAAACAAAGTTAAAGATTAGAACAAAATAAGATTACTCAGAATCCTCTGAACTAATGCACCCGAGTTTTTCAAAAATTTTCTTTATTTGCTTGTTCATTGACACTTGTTCCTTTTTAACTTCACGAATTTCTTCCTTCATTTCGATAAACTCATTTGACATGCGTTCTTGCTCGGAGGAGAGACGCTGTTGCTCTCTATAAATTGAGGTAACCGATGCGTCATCGTCTGAAATCGAAGGAGGTGCAGATCGTGCGACAGTTGCTGGTGGGACTGAAGCTGTAGCTGCTGAAGTTGAAGGTCTGCGTCTGAGAGGAGGTGAAGGAGGCTCATCTTGTTTCGTTGGTAGAGACTTTACGACAGTCGTATCGTTGATTATTCCCAGACTATGCATATAAGTTGATGATGAAGTATCGACTTTGAATTTCTTCAAAATTCACATAATTATGATTGGGAAGGGAAGTCTCTCTATGGGATGAGCATGTTCCACATACCGTGCCATCCTTGACCATATGAGGAAAGGAATGTTAAAATTAGAACCCAAAGCTGCTGCCGGGTTTCCAAGGAGATAGAGGAATAGCATCCGGTCCCATCGAAGAACTTTTGTTTGCATGTTGGGAAGAATATTGTAGCAAACAACAAAGTTCAAGTATTGATACTCCGGTCGAAGTTCTCTTGAAAAGACTGAGTTCCCCGTCGACTGAGTATCTGGCATACAAATTCCATTCACGACCACTCTCCATGAGGTGGTGGAGAAGGCATGACCTTTTAGGTAATGACTTCCTTCATCGCTGCCCTTCATCCCCAAAACTTCTCCAATCAGTTGTGGAGTGACCTTGATCTTAATGTTTCTAACCATTGTTTGAAACTCTCGTCGTCCGTCATCCTGATCAATCAACTTTGATCCATTCTGATAAAACATCCTGACGGAGTGAAGACAATATCCTGTAAGGTCAGGGAAATGACAGATTGGGGCAAGACCCGCATTGTCAACGAGAGTGCCAAAGAGGGCGGATCGCTCCCTCAGAGCTTTGAGATTAACATGCCTTTCATCGATGCATTCCCTCTTTTCGAAGTCCTTAATTCTTTCTGAGCTTATAAAATCTCATGGAGGAGGCTGGCTTGCTAGTGGCTCCTCAATGGATATCCCTCGAGCACTCCCTCTTTTGCGTGCAACGCTCTTTCTTTTTGTTTTGAGAGGATTTTCTTCCATTTGAGTTTTGCCTTTTTCTGCGGCAGTTGGCGGTGTCTTTGCCTTTGATGATGCAGCAGGGGCTTTCCCCTTTGAAGTAGCAGGTGAAGTTGCTTCTATCAATAATTCATCCCAGTCAATGGATTCAGTTTCTGATCCCGAATCCGAGTCCTGTCGACCCTTCTTAGCCCTCTTGGGCTTGTTAGTTGCTCTTGTGTGAACCATTGCAGTAAGAAGAAAAATTATCCAGGTGATCACCATTTCTGCTATTGCTTGTGAAAAAGAGAGTCCTGTGAGCAACAACTCAAGAACACGAAAAAAATCGTTAATTTTCAAAAATTTGGAAAATTGTACCCAAACAATCATTATCGTGTAGAGAGACTAGGAATCAAATTAGTTTTTCAAAAAGAATTTTAAAAATAGATCAATCCCATGATTTTCTAAAATTCCTATTATATGCTCTAAAACCGGATTTTCAGAAATCGAAGCCTAAAAATCCGTTAATCAAGAGAAAATCTAGCATATAATCAAAACGAATCTACTCAGAGTTCTTATTTCAGAAGAAATTTGATCAAAAACCAACCTCAAACGAAAAAGATACAGATTTTCTTCACGTTTTTTAGCAAAAAAGATGAACACAGTGAAAAACTAAAGTTTTGATCAAGAAAACTCACTTTGAATCGAAGAACCTGAGTTGGAAAGGCTCCAAATTGATTGCTTCCTAGAGAGAGAAGCTCTGGAGACTTTGGAACAAAAGATTGTAGTAAAAAGAAATCAAAACCCTTTTGTTCTATATAAAACCCTAGCCGCGGTCCGGGCTGCCTCAAGAATCCAGTCCGGATCGGCTACCCGCAGGAATTACTGCGTTCGGGATCCGGATCGGATTGTCTAGTCCGGATCGGCTCCAAACTTTTTCTTCTGAAAAATTCTGAAAAATTCTAGAAAAATCAAGAAAAAGATTGTAAGCACTTTTGTGTATCAACTTTAAATGAAAATCATCGTTTCATGTCAAGAGAAATAGATTATGCTTAATCTATCAATAATATCCAAATAATGAAACAGAAATTTATAAAAAATAAATCCCTTAAAGTTGAACAAGTTTAATTACATCTATCATGATCTTATGAGTAATGCCTTTATCAAATCATCAATTTGGTAAAGAAAATGAAATACCAAGATCAATAGATGTTTGAAATCCCAGATAAGTTAGATAATATATCTAGTCAATTTATTGTAAGGAGTGGCTCTATGAGCATCTTTCAATATAATCCCCACCTTATACCAACCTTGGAATTTAACAGGATCAAGTATTCCAAAAATCATTTTATCTAATCAACTCGGAAAACCATCCTTGGTATACATGTGGTAGCTGCACACAGTACTCGGACGACCGAGGTGGTAGCTCTTTCCTCCATGTGGTGGTAGTTTTCACACTCCTCATTGGGATGTAACTCTTTCCACATCTTTTGAGCATAACAATTTTGATTAACTCCCCCTCAATTGGCTATCAATTATCTAAAATATAAAGTATTCAACCAAAAATTGATCTCGATTTCATACTCGACTCAATTGTCAAATAAGATAAAAACTAAACCAAGAGATCATTTGAGAGAGAAATTGACTTTGATCAAAACAAAGATGACTTAATTGACATAAATGATCATTGCATCAAATGAATTATTATGATATCCAAAGCATAATAAATTTCTAATTATATGAAAGAATGCAATTAAAGTCAATATAACTAATTCTCAATAAATGTTCTATATACAAACATAGATAATGAACAAAAACACAAAACCAAACCTAACCTAAGCAATGATTTCAAAAAGGAATTATTTCAAGGAAAGCATTCCTATTGCCTTACGCAAATGAATAAATCATTTTTGATCCAAAGGTTTTGTTAAAAAGTCAGCTAATTGATCTTCAGTTGAAATGTAGGAAATTTGAAGAATATTTGACTCAACTAGTTCTCTTAGAAAATGATATCTAAGTTCAATGTGTTTTGTTCTTGAGTGCAACACAGGGTTTTTGGAAATATTTTTAGCACTTGTGTTGTCACAAAGAATTGTTACCGAAGTTGCTGAAATCCGGAAGTCGCTCAACACACTTTTCATCCAAACGAGTTGGGTTGAACAACTACCCGCTGAAATATATTCCGCTTCGGCAGTCGAGAGTGCAATGCAGTTTTGCTTTTTACTATGCCATGCAACAAGACAGTGGCCAAGATAAAAACATGCACCACTCGTACTCTTCCGATCATCCACAGATCCTGCCCAATCGGCATCTGAATATCCTATAATGTCAAGCGTTGTTCCCATAGGATGCCAAATTCCGAAATTCAAAGTTCCTTTGATGTACCTGATGATCCTTTTCACCGCTTTCAGGTGAACCTCCTTTGGTGCTGATTGATATCTCGCGCAAATCCCAACACTAAAGGATATATCCGGGCGACTAGCCGTGAGATAGAGTAGACTTCCTATCATGCTGCGATAAAGCTTCTCGTCTAGACTCTCACTAAGAGATTCACTTCCTAATCCCTTATTGCTAGTTCCCATAGGAGTTGAAAAATCTTTAGAGTTTTCTAAATCCAATTTCTTCACCAACTCCCTTGCATACTTGGATTGACACAAATGGATGCCTTCATCATTTTGTTTCACTTGCAATCCAAGAAAGTATGTCAGTTCGCCCATCATTGACATCTCAAATTCGCTTTCCATGGTTTCCGCGAATTTAGAAGCATCATTATCTCTTGTTGCCCCAAATACAATGTCATCGACATAGATTTGTGCCACAATGAAGTTATCCTGATAATGCTTCACAAAGAGAGTCCGGTCTGCTCCCCCTCGAGTATAGCCCTTTTCTAATAGGTGCTTTGTCAACCTTTCGTACCACGCTCGCGGTGCTTGTTTTAGACCGTAAAGAGCCTTTTTCAAACGAAAAACATGGTTAGGTTGTTTACAGTCTACAAAACCTTTCGGTTGAGCCACATAAACTTCCTCGTTTAAAAACCCATTTAAAAACACGCTCTTAACGTCCATTTGAAAGAGTTTGATTTTAAAATGACAAACAATAGCGAATAAAATACGAATTGACTCGAGTCTAGCTACCGGGGCGAACGTTTCATCAAAGTCTATTCCTTCAATTTGTGAATAGCCCTGAGCAACTAGGCGTGCTTTGTTCCTGATGATGGTACCATCCTCGTTTTTCTTATTCTTGAAAATCCATTTAGTACCAATCACGTTGTGTTGCTTCGGAGGCTTCGTTAATTCCCAGACTTTGTTTCGTTCGAACTGATGGAGCTCTTCCTGCATTGCTTCAATCCAGTAGTCATCCTGAAGAGCTTCATCGATGTTCTTTGGTTCAATCATGGAGACGTAACATGCGACTCCACAAACCAACTGTCTCCGAGTCCTGACTCCTTCTTGTGGGTCTCCAACAATGTTAGATTCCATATGATCCTTGGAGATGCGTAACGTTTGCGGTAACGGAGTACTCGGAGGTACATGTGATGATTCCTGCACATCAGATAAACTTGAAGAACCATTAGATGCATCAACATTATCGGAAGAATTATTATGAGAAGATGCATTTACAGGAGAATCATCATCTAGAGACATATCAGGGGTAGATTTATCAGATGCAAAGTGAAAAGCTTCATCTACTTTAACATTTATAGATTCTATCATCATTTTAGATTTCATGTTAAATACCCGATATGCTCTACTGTTTGTAGAATAACCCATGAAAATCCCTTCGTCACTTCGAGAGTCAAATTTTCCAAGATTTTCGCGGTCACGTAAGATGTAACAACGACTCCCAAAGATACGAAAATATTTAATATTTGGTTTTCTACAAAACCACAGCTCATATGGTGTATTGAAAGTTCCCGGGCGCAAATACACTCGATTAAAAACATAGACGACGGTGTTCACGGCTTCAGCCCAAAAATGTAACGGGAGTTTCCGGCTATGAAGCATCACACGCGCCATCTCTTGAACGACCTTGTTTTTGCGCTCAACTACACCATTCTGCTGAGGTGTATAGGGTGCTGAGAATTCATGTTTTATGCCGTTGGAAGTGCAAAAATCAATGAATTTAGAATTAATGAATTCTCCACCTCTATCACTTCGAACACGAACGATCTTTTCATTTGTCTCAATCATAATACGATGACAAATCTCATGAAAAGAATCGAAAATATCCGCTTTCTCTTTTAAAAATGTTACCCATGAATATCTAGAGAAATCATCAACCAAAAGAAAAATGTACCATTTACCTCCCAAAGATGGTTGACGAGTCGGCCCCATTAAATCCATGTGCAAAAGTTCTAAGGGCCGTTTGGTACCAACGTGGTGTAATATCTGCGGGTTTCAGGGAGCCCGAATCCTTTTAATTTAATTTTTCTTTGCACCGCGTTTCGCTTACGGGGGCTGAATGGCGGTTCTTAATTCCTTGTTTCTTGGCAGACTGTCGGGGCTCGCGGGTATTTTTAGGCAATAAAGCTCGCAAAACGGAGATCAGCGGCGCGATCGGATCTGATTTCCGACCCCAGAACCTCCTGGTTTAATTTTCTGAAGTTTGTTGGCGGTTCGGGCATTTAGCACGTTCTTCGAGGTAAACCATACCCGGGTTCAATTTCTTTTAATTTGGGGATTTAGGTTTTCTTGTCTTTCCCCCGCTCTGCTTTGGACCGACTGTTTTAATTTTGTGTTGGGTGACTTAGGTTTTCCCACTTTTTCTTTTCCGTACGCTCCTTCCCTTTCGAGTGCGAGCAAGAGAGAAAAAAAAATAGAAACCCTTCCTCCCGAGACTCGGCTTTCTTGCAAGGCGGCGTGAAGAACCGAGGAGCGCGACGAGGAGAAGGAAGGGACCATCGCTCTTCCCACGGAACCCGGCGAGCGAGCATGGCACGATCCTCTTCTCTTCCTCCCTCTTCATCGGCGAATCAGAGGCGCGTAGTTTCGGTGAGTTTTTAAATTATACCTAGGGTTTCTTTTGGATCATCACACGGGAGGGGGGAGGCGGTGCACCCCGGTCGGCCGCACCACCGCCGTCGCGAGGCGCCGATGCGCGCAGGGCTAGGGCACCCGGGCGTGCGGGTCGGGCACCCGCGCGGGCCTGGGCGCCGCGCGAGGTCACCCGTGCGTACGGGTTGGGCACCCGCGCGGAGCCTGGGCGCCGCGCGGGGCCGCCCGTGCGTGCGGGTCGGGCACCCGCGCGGGCATGGGCGCCGCGCGGGGGTCGCCCGTGCGTGCGGGCTGGGCGCCCGCGCGGGGCCGCCCGTGCGTGCGGGCTGGGCGCCCGCGCGGGACTTGGGCGCTGCGCGGGGCCAGGCACCGAGCAGGGCCGCCGCTGTCAGGGAGCCGTGCGGGCCTCACACCGCACGGGGCCCTGATACGCGTGCGGCCAACGCGGCAGCACGGTCACCGCCGCTGCGGGTTCCGACACGGCCGCCGCCGCCGCCGTCGGACCCGAGAGCCCCGTTCCACGACGGGATCCGGACAATCTGTATTTGCTTCCTTGTCTTATGTTGGGTTAGCGCTGACTTCTTTCCAGTGGACTTTGTAGTTTCGGGGAGCGCACCGGGACACGGAGGTGTAGCGCTTTGATCATCGCTCGTAGAGGTGGGTTTTTATTGTTCACGGTTACTATGCTCGGCTGCAACACGTGCACCCGCGGTTTGGCCACCGCGAAGGGTGCGCTTTTCCAAAAAAGTGGTCCATGACCCGTGTATACCCACAAGACGGCGTGGGGCCTCTTTAGTTGTGGGGCTTGGATGCGCCAAGGTGTGAGCGGTGCGACCCATCGGTTTAGTTGTCCGACGTGGGAGCGGTGCGACCCGTCGGTTTAGTTGTCCGACGTGGGAGCGGTGCGACCCATTCGGTTTAGTTGTCCGACTTGGGCGCGGTGCGATCCGTCGGTTTAGTTGTCCGACGGGATCGGGTATTGCAGGTTTACAGGTGTTTGATTTTACTTTTCCCTTGCGAGGGTGGTTGCTCCGGATAGACTACGGTTGGACGTTTTCTTTACCTGCTTTACTTTTATCACTTTTGTTTAGTCGCTGACTTCCCACTTTGCGACAGGGTCCTACAGGGAGGGAGAGTTAGGCGACGGTGAGGCCGCGGCTAGAGATTTTGGGTCCCAGGAGACCGGAACAGTACTTTACCTCTTACTGTCGCATTCCATTTATTATTTGTAGACTGTGGATGGTTCTCGATACCCTCGTGGGGTCGGTGTGGATGTCCGTACGGTGACAATTGAATTGTTTAGTTTTCTTTACATCTCTATGGGCCGCTTTGGAAAATAAAATAGCAAATAAAAGAACAGATTGCGAAAACTACTATTTCAAAACTCGGGTGCCGTGTGGGCACCGTTTTCAAAACCTTGTGGATTTATGGTTTGCGAAAATGGATTTCAAAACCTAAGTGTCGTGTGGGCACTGTTTTTCAAACCCCTGAGTTTATGTTGCTTTCGAAAAAGGGTTTTCAAAATATGGGTGCCGGGTGGGCGCCGTTTCAACAATTGTGGGTTTTATCCTTTCAAACTAATCGGCCGTGAGTTTATTCTGCACATTGTGAATGGTTGTACGTTTGGATTGTTGTGATTGAATGTTTACTCGTTATTGAACATTGTACAAACCGCGACGCCGTGCATATACAGGGGAGACTCTGTCCGTTTGTAGAGTGATCCTGTATATGCGGCGGATCTGGGCACGCGCCGGGGAAGAAGGTTTACAAAAAAAAAATAAATACATACCTTTTGTAATCCGTTTCCGCTAAATTAATCCCCCGGGGCGTGATAGATTAAGATGGTATCAGAGACTTAGCTTTCAATCACAACAATTGGTGCCGATGTCCACAGGAATACCTCACTTAACTACAAAGGAATGGAATGGATAGGTTATAGTAGAGTAGGACGCGAGTGATCGAGGGGGGGGAAACGAGTCTGGGTCCTTTTCTCTCGATGAGGGGTTCGTGCTTGTTAGCGGAGTCTAGAGCTGACTTATGTTTTTGTGTACAGACATGGCCCGTACTAGATCATCGGCCGAGGATGCAGGGGCAGACGCGACGACGTCGGCGGCCGCGGAGAACCAGCGCCTGCAACAACAACTGAGGGACATGGCGGGGCAGCTGGCGATTCTCACGGCTCACGTGCGTCAGTTAACGCAGCAACAACTGGCCGCGACGGTGACGGTCGCCACCGCCCTTCCGCAGGGGCCAGGCGCGCCGGCGACGGGGGTCAGCGTAGGAGTGGCCCCTACAGCGACTGCCGCAGTCGAGGTACCACCGCCCCAGACGACGACACCAGCGGCGGTAACCGCGACAGCAACTGCGGGACCGGCGCCGGGAAGCACCAACGGGGGTGCCTCGGGGGAGACCGTGATCACCCCTTCCCCTTCTGTGGCTGCCGCCGCCACGGGGGAGGGGTCAGTTCCGCTGACTGAGCGGGACCGCATGCGGGCCAACCTGGCCGACTTTAAGAAGTACGACCCACCCACGTTCGACGGGGAGACGACTGATCCTTGGGTCGTCGAGAAGTGGGTGGGATCACTGGAAAAGTTATTTGAGGACTTACTCATGGAGGACGGCGAGCGGGTTCCCCTGGCGGTTCACTTCCTGGAGGGGAACGCCCGCTTATGGTGGAAGACGGTACGCCCTGATCCCACAAAGGGCACCGCCGTACTCCCGTCATGGACAGCGTTCAAACAGGAGCTGTTTGGAGCCTTTTTCACAAGCAGCGTTAAGAAGAAGTTGGAGGATGACCTGAACCACATCCAGCAGGGGAGTAAGACAGTGATGGCCTATCAGCGCGAATTTGTACGACTGGCCAACTGCGTCCCTTTCGTGATAAGGGACGAGTCCCATAAGGCGCAACTCTTCGTGGATGGATTGCGAAGTGACATTTTCCAAGTGGTGCAAGCAGCCGATTTGCACACTTTTTAGAAAGTGGTCGACAGGGCCACGGTGGTAGAGCGTGGGTTCGCCGTTACTCGCGCCAGGAGGGAGGGCCCGGCGCACTATGAGGAAAAGAAGCGACCGCAGCAATACTCCGGTGGAGGCTCTGTTGGGTTATGTGAAATATAGATCTAAATAGGGGAAAAAACACCTAGAGGGGGGTGAATAGGTGTAAACGTATAAACACTCAAAAATCGTTGCGATAAAAACCCAATGCGGAAATAAAAATACTACGCAAGATTTTTACGTGGAAAAACTCCAAACCGGAGTAAAAAACCACGGGACCGATAACACGACAGAAATCCACTAGAATTAAAACACGTACAAGGTGATTTACCGTACACACTTACGAGTCAACCTTTTCCATACGCTCCTAGAGGATCTTCTCCGCTCGCTCCACGACGCTTCTCGAATCCACGATCTGCGCCCAACGCCGAATCCACGGCGTCCAACGTCGAATCCACGACGTCCGACCGAATCCACGGTCTTCACCCAATAGCACCCTTCGAATCCACGAACGTGCCTCGCTCCGAATCCACGAGAGCGGTTGAACCTTGAATCGACAAGGACACGCGAATCCACGCGCCGATTTTGGGGAAATCGTTGTTTTTAGGGTGGTGATGATCCGCCGAATACTTAGATCAAAGATAGATCGGAAATACCATCTAAGTATTCATTAGTTTGATTCAACTCAGGATGTGAGTATGAAAACCTAGAATCAAACTAATCAATATAGATGAAGAAACATAGAGTATTCTCTAATGATTTCCTTTCTTCTCTATATGTGGATCTAGGGCCGTATAAGATGATATAAGAATATGACGGCTCTATATCGTTATTTGGATTAACCCTAGAAAAAGAGTCATAGGGTCTATTTATAGGTTAGAAACCCTAGGAAGGAGATAAGAATAAAAAACCTACCATTTCTGGAAATTTTACGGACGGCGATCCGGATCGGATTAGCTGAGATCCGGATCGTCGTAACGAGTCAGGCAATTCCAGAAAAACGAAGGTTCGGGATCCGGATCGAAGTGCTTGATCCGGATCGTTCATACAGTTCACCAAACATCAACGTTCGGGATCCGGATTGCGAAGCCTGATCCGAATCGTTCAAGAAAAATGGTAAACCCAATGTTCGGGATCCGGATCAAGAGAAGCTACGATCCGGATTGAACTGGTGTATGAACGAACCACCTTCGGGATCCAGATTGAACAATCTGATCCGGATCCTGAACATGTCCTATGTCCAGTTTTTGATTTTTATGCAATGAAAAATTCTTCCAAGTGTTTCTACACTACAAGAAGTATTCGGATCACCAAAAATATTTAGTTAAACATACCTGATCCTTTTGAATTCTTCTTTCTTGAGATTGAGTTAAATGATCCAACTTTCTTCACCTTCAATCTTCAAGACTTGAAACTTTCACGAAACTACGCCAACTCAAAATCCGTAACAGGCTCTTCTGGTGGAAGCCGACCCCCCAAGCGGTGGAGGCCACAGTCGGGACCTCGGAGCGCACCGGTAGGAGGGACGAGGACGGGAGACAGGCCGTGCGTTATTTGTAGGGGAGGACACCGAGCGGGAGATTGCCCCCAGAAGGGTGACCACTGTTTTCGATGCGGCAAATCGGGGCACTTTCGCCGCAACTGCCCCTTGGCCTGGGGATCTGCGTCCTCTGCAGCTTCTACGCCCACGCCACAATTGTCAGGGCGGGGGAAAGCTCCTATGGGGTCGACTTCTAGACCCCCTGTACCACGGCGAGAGGAGGATAGGCAACCACAGCCTGGCGGGTGGGTTTTCTCGATGACCCGCCAAGAGACGGATCCACCGGAGGGCGCCCTTGCAGGTATTACTTCTGTTTCAAGCACCCGCGCTAGAACTCTTTTTGATACCGGAGCAACACACTCTTTCATTTCTAGTGATTTCGTTTTTGTGCATGGTCTTGGGGTGGTACCCCTCCAAAATCGTTTGACGGTACAAACGGCGGGGGGGGTGTTGGAGGCGGTCAGCTTTGTGGCCGCCTGCCCGATCAATCTAGGACGACTGGCTTGCCCCGGGGATTTAGTGGTAATCCCCCTAAAGGAGTATGACGTAGTGCTGGGCATGGATTGGCTCTCAATATACCAAGTGCTCATCGATTGTGAGAAGCGGATGGTACAATTACAAGAACCACGCTTCCCTGAGAATATGTACCTGGCGTGTAAGAGCATGTCCTTCCCAGCAATCATCTCATCGGCGCGGGCTAGAAGATTGGTGGAAGGCGGGTGCGTGGCCTACCTGGCGTCGGTGGATCTAGTGACTCGACCCTCGGCGACACCTTCAGACATTCCAGTGGTGAGGGATTTTTCTGATGTCTTCCCGACGGAACTGCCCGGGATACCCCCTGAACGAGAGGTGGTATTTCCTATCGAACTCTTACTGGGTACTCAACCGATCACGAAGGCGCCCTACCGAATGGCCTTCGCGGAGTTAAAGGAGCTTAAGGCGCAACTGGAGGACCTCTTGGACAAAGGATTTATCAGACCGAGTGTGTCACCCTGGGGTGCACCGGTACTCTTTGTACGGAAGAAAGACGGAAGCCTGCGTCTCTGCATCGACTACAGGGGGATAAACAAGGTTACTGTGAAGAACAAGTACCCCCTGCCCAGAATAGACGACCTCTTCGACCAGCTGCGAGGAGCAACGGTGTTCTCAAAGATCGATCTGCAATCGGGCTACCATCAGCTCCGGGTTCGGAACGAAGATATTCCAAGGACCGCCTTCCGGACCCGGTACGGCCACTACGAGTTCACGGTTATGCCGTTCGGACTTACGAACGCCCCCGCCGTCTTCATGGATATGATGAACCGGATCTTCAGACCTTTCTTGGACCGGTTCGTAGTGGTCTTCATCGACGACATCCTGATCTATTCAACCACCGACGAGGAGCACGAGGACCATTTACGAATGATTCTCCAAACCCTCAGGGAACAGAGGCTGTTCGCGAAGCTCAAGAAGTGTGAATTCTGGCTACGAGAGGTGGGTTTCCTAGGGCACGTGATCTCGGCAGAGGGAATCGCCGTGGACCCCAAGAAGGTGGAATCGGTGATCGACTGGCAGCCACCGACGACAGTGACGGAGATCCGTAGCTTCTTGGGACTGGCGGGATATTATAGACGCTTCGTCGAGGGTTTCTCAAAGATTGCGGCCCCTCTGAACCGGTTGACCAAGAAAGGGGAGAAGTTTCTATGGACGGCTAAGTGCCAAGAGAGCTTCGAAGAACTTAAAAGGAGGCTAACCAGGGCGCCTATACTGGTACTACCAACGCCCGGAGAGGATTATGAAGTGTACTGCGACGCATCGAGGATCGGCCTTGGGGGTGTATTGATGCAACAGGGGAAAGTAATAGCCTATGCATCCAGGCAGCTGAAGGATTACGAAAAGAAGTACCCAATCCATTATTTGGAACTGGCTGAAGTGGTCTTCGTTCTAAAATTATGGAGACACTACCTCTTTGGTGTCCACTGTAACGTCTTCTCAGACCACCAAAGTCTCAAGTATCTGTTCACCCAAAAGGAGCTAAATTTGCGGCAGAGGCGGTGGCTTGAATTATTGAAGGATTACGATCTAACAATCCAATACCACCCCGGGAAGGCAAACGTGGTGGCGGACGCTTTAAGCAGGAAGGGGCAACCGGAGGAGGCGTCGGCATGCGCGATAACTGAGCAGAGCACCTTGATCGCGAAATTCTCACGACTGAGGTTGGAGGTGGTACCAGCGGGCACAGTTGCACAACTGACAGCGTTGGTGGTCAAGCCGACGCTTTTCGAGAAAATCCGAGAAGGACAACTGGCAGACCCGCACTTACAGCTCGTGCGAGACAAGATCCACCCGGACCAGGAAAATGACTTTGCAGTGGGAGGTGACGGCGTCATGAGGTTCCGTGGGCGTTTCTGTGTACCGGATTCGCCGGAATTGAAGGAGGAAATTCTGGCAGAGGCACACCGCGCCCCTTATGCGGCGCATCCGGGGGCACGAAGATGTACAGGGACCTCAAGCAGACTTTCTGGTGGCCCAAGTTGAAGGGGGATGTGACACGACATGTAGCTCATTGCCTGGTATGCCAGCAGATAAAGGCAGAGCATCAGCGGCCGGCGGGAAAATTACAGCCCTTACCGGTGCCGAAGTGGAAGTGGGATCAGATCACCATGGACTTCGTCACCGGGTTCCCACGTTCACAGCAGGGGCACGACGCGATCTGGGTCATTGTGGACCGGCTAACCAAGTCAGCACATTTCCTACCCATCCACACAACCTGGACCAGAGAGCGGTTGGCTCAAGTCTACCTCAGCGAGATCGTGAGACTACATGGAGTGCCGGCATCGATCACCTCGGACAGAGACACCCGCTTCGTCTCGAAGTTTTGGCAAAGTCTACAGCAAGCCCTGGGGACCAAGCTACACTTCAGCACAGCCTTCCACCCTCAGACGGACGGACAGTCGGAGCGAGTGATTCAGACCCTCGAGGACCTGCTACGCGCCTGTGTACTTGACTGGGGAGTCGGTTGGGCACGCTACCTGGCCCTCATGGAATTCGCCTACAACAATAGCTACCAGGCCAGCATCCAAATGGCACCCTATGAAGCCTTGTATGGGAGACGCTGCCGATCCCCGATCTGTTGGGATGATTTGGGTGAACGGAAATTCCTGGGACCCGACTTGGTGGAAGAGACAAAAGAGAAGGTACGCCTCATCAGGCAGCGTTTACTGACCGCCCAAAGCCGATAGAAGAGCTACGCAGATCGACGGCGCCGCGATTTGGAATTCCAAGTGGGAGAGCACGTGTTCTTACGGGTCTCGCCATCCAGAGGGATCAGGCGTTTCGGGCTGATGGGCAAGTTGAGCCCACGGTTTGTGGGGCCATTTGAGATCTTGGAGCGCATTGGCCCAGTGGCGTACCGCCTTGCCCTACCGCCTAACCTCGACCGAGTCCACAACGTCTTCCACGTGTCCATGCTCCGGAAATATCTGTCCGACCCGTCACACGTGTTGGACGCCTCCGCGCTCGAGCTCAAGGAGGACCTAAGCTTCGAGGAAACCCCCGTGCGTATCCTAGCGAGGGAAAGCAAAGCGCTGCGGAACCGAGTCATCCCCTACGTAAAGGTGCTCTGGAGCAACCAGGAGGAACGAGAGGCGACGTGGGAGCTGGAGTCAAAAATGAGGGAGTGCTACCCCGATCTTTTCACCGCAACCCAGAATTGAGTTTCGGGGACGAAACTCGTTTTAAGTGGTAAGTGGTATAATATATGCGGGTTTCAGGGAGCCCGAATCCTTTTAATTTAATTTTTCTTTGCACCGCGTTCCGCTTACGGGGGCTGAATGGCGGTTCTTAATTCCTTGTTTCTTGGCAGACTGTCGGGGCTCACGGGTATTTTTAGGCAATAAAGCTCGCGAAACGGAGATCAGCGGCGCGATTGGATCTGATTTCCGACCCCGGAACCTCCCGGTTTAATTTTCTGAAGTTTGTTGGCGGTTCGGGCATTTAGCACGTTCTTCGAGGTAAACCAGACCCGGGTTCAATTTCTTTTAATTTGGGGATTTAGGTTTTCTTGTCTTTCCCCCGCTCTGCTTTGGACCGAATGTTTTAATTTTTTGTTGGGTGACTTAGGTTTTCCCACTTTTTCTTTTCCGTACGCTCCTTCCCTTTCGAGTGCGAGCAAGAGAGAAAAAAAAAATAGAAACCCTTCCTCCCGAGACTCAGCTTTCTTGCAAGGCGGCGTGAAGAACCGAGGAGCGCGACGAGGAGAAGGAAGGGACCATCGCTCTTCCCACGGAACCCGGCGAGCGAGCGTGGCACGATCCTCTTCTCTTCCTCCCTCTTCATCGGCGAATCGGAGGCGCGTAGTTTCGGTGAGTTTTTAAATTATACCTAGGGTTTCTTTCGGATCATCACACGGGAGGGGGGGAGGCGGTGCACCCCGGTCGGCCGCACCACCGCCGTCGCGAGGCGCCGATGCGCGCAGGGCTAGGGCACCCGGGCGTGCGGGTCGGGCACCCGCGCGGGCCTGGGCGCCGCGCGGGGTCACCCGTGCGTGCGGGTTGGGCACCCGCGCGGAGCCTGGGCGCCGCGCGGGGCCGCCCGTGCGTGCGGGTCGGGCACCCGCGCGGGCCTGGGCGCCGCGCGGGGGCCGCCCGTGCGTGCGGGCTGGGCGCCCGCGCGGGACCTGGGCACCGCGCGGGGGCCGCCCGTGCGTGCGGGCTGGGCGCCCGCGCCGGACCTGGGCGCCGCACGGGGCCGCCCGTGCGTGCGGGCTGGGCGCCCGCGCCGGACTTGGGCGCCGCGCGGGGCCGCCCGTGCGTGCGGGCTGGGCGCCCGCGCGGGACTTGGGTGCCGCGCGGGGCCAGGCACCGAGCAGGGCCGCCGCTGTCAGGGAGCCGTGCGGGCCTCACACCGCACGGGGCCCTGATACGCGTGCGGCCAACGCGGCAGCACGGTCACCGCCGCTGCGGGTTTCGACACGGCCGCCGCCGCCGCCGCCGCCGTCGGACCCGAGAGCCCCGTTCCACGATGGGATCTGGACAATCTGTATTTGCTTCCTTGTGTTATGGTGGGTGAGCGCTGACTTCTTTCCGGTGGACTTTGTAGTTTCGGGGAGCGCACCGGGACACGGAGGTGTAGCGCTTTGATCATCGCTCGTAGAGGTGGGTTTTTATTCTTAAGTCTTAGCATTTAGTTCTATCATGTTGGACGGGGTCAACCTTATGTGTACTTGGGTTAAACATGGTAGGGAGGCATCAATTATTCGTTTATGGCTTTACGGTTCTTATGATTAGATGTAAATATTGTTTCATATGGTTCTCATGCATGGATAGGTGTATGCTGTGAATATATATTGTTTCATATGGTTCTCATGCATGGATAGGTGTATGTCGTGAATATATATTGTTTCATATGGTTCTCATGCACGGATATGTATATATTATTTCATACGGTTCTCATACATAGATATGTATATATTGTCTCACATGGTTCGCATACATCCACATATATATATTGTTCACGGTTACTATGCTCGGCTGCAACACGCGCACCCGCGGTTTGGCCACCGCGAAGGGTGCGCTTTTCCGGAAAAGTGGTCCATGACCCGTGTATACCCACAGGACGGCGTGGGGCCTCTTTAGTTGTGGGGCTTGGATGCGCCAAGGTATGAGCGGTGCGACCCATCGGTTTAGTTGTCCGACGTGGGAGCGGTGCGACCCGTCGGTTTAGTTGTCCGACGTGGGAGCGGTGCGACCCATTCGGTTTAGTTGTCCGACTTGGGCGCAGTGCGATCCGTCGGTTTAGTTGTCCGACGGGATCGGGTATTGCAGGTTTACAGGTGTTTGATTTTACTTTTCCCTTGCGAGGGTGGTTGCTCCGGATAGACTACGGTTGGACGTTTTCTTTACCTGCTTCACTTTTATCACTTTTGTTTAGTCGCTGACTTCCCACTTTGCGACAGGGTCCTACAGGGGGGGAGAGTTAGGCGACGGTGAGGCCGCGGCTAGAGATTCTGGGTCCTAGGAGACCGAAATAGTACTTTACCTTTTACTGTCGCATTCCATTTATTATTTGTAGACTGTGGATGGTTCTCGATACCCTCGTGGGGTCGGTGTGGATGTCGGTACGGTGACAATTGAAAATAAAATAGCAAATAAAATAAAATAGCAAATAAAAGAACAGATTGCGAAAACTACTATTTCAAAACTCGGGTGCCGTGTGGGCACCGTTTTCAAAACCTTGTGGATTTATGGTTTGCGAAAATGGATTTCAAAACCTAAGTGTCGTGTGGGCACTGTTTTTCAAACCCCTGAGTTTATGTTGCTTTCGAAAAAGGGTTTTCAAAATATGGGTGCCGGGTGGGCGTCGTTTCAACAATTGTGGGTTTTATCCTTTCAAACTAATCGGCTGTGAGTTTATTCTGCACATTGTGAATGGTTGTACGTTTGGATTGTTGTGATTGAATGTTTACTCGTTATTGAACATTGTACAAACCGCGACGCCGTGCATATACAGGGGAGACTCTGTCCGTTTGTAGAGTGATCCTGTATATGCGGCGGATCTGGGCACGTGCCGGGGAAGAAGGTTTTCAAAAAAAAAATAAATACATACCTTTAGTAATCCGTTTCCGCTAAATTAATCCCCCGGGGCGTGACACGAGGTTCAAGTTCTTGTATGCAGTCCTTGATTGTTTTCCCTTTTGACAACCTCCACACACAATGTTTTCTTTAAATAAAAGTTTAGGAACGCCCTTAACCACGTCTTTATTTGAAATCCTTGCTAGTTCTTTAAAATTAATGTGACCTAGTCTTTCATGCCAAAGAGTTTCATTATCTAAAGAAACTAGGTTACACTTTTCAAAAATTTTATTTGAAACAACATAGCAATTATTTTCTGACCTAACCCCTTTCAAAAAGAAAACGTGGTT
The DNA here is from genome assembly GCA_029204045.2 of Tillandsia leiboldiana. Taxonomy (NCBI): domain Eukaryota; kingdom Viridiplantae; phylum Streptophyta; class Magnoliopsida; order Poales; family Bromeliaceae; genus Tillandsia; species Tillandsia leiboldiana. The sequence goes on along the minus strand of JAQNDB010000033.1, from coordinate 213,792 downwards.
CTTATCAGTTACAATACATTGTACAGAGGAAAAATTAACTGAGAAACCATTGTCACAAAGTTGACTTATACTAATGAGGTTAGTCTTTAGGCCTTCAGCAAATAAGACGTTGTTCAAAACCGGGCCTTCTGGAATAGCGATTGTTCCCTTTCCAATAATTTTGGAAGAACGACCGTCTCCGAAAACAACATGTCCTCCGGAGATTTTCTCTAAATTTTGAAAGCAGTTTTTGTCACCGGTCATGTGACAGGAACATCCACTATCCAGATACCAAGACGAGTTGTCATAAGCATGTAAAGAAGTATGAACAACAAGACAAGGGAAGATTTCACCTTTGCGCACCCAAACCTTTTTGGACTGCGTCGGCAATGTTCGTGAAGTTATTCTCCTCGAGCTTGGCCAAGCTCCGCCGCCGCACGTCGCCGTCGCTTCCAGTCGTCGACCGACCACCCAGGTATGCTTGTAGGATCTGTAGGAAGCTCCTCATCAAGTTGCATTGGGGTCTTAACGTGTAGTTTCCTTCCTCTGTAGTTGCACCCATTAGGCAACCCGAGGTACCTCCTTCGGCCACCGCCGACACCTTTGGTCGTCGGCCATCCACCCAGGTGAGTTGTATGGACCCTGTGCAAGGTTTCCATCAAGTTGTTTTGGACAGCAGGCTTATGAAAAACACAAGTTGCTTCAACTCGGTTTTTGGAAGCTTTTGAGGGTGTTTTCTCGGCCGCCGTCGCCTCCGGCCGCCGGCAGCCGAATTGGCCGAGTCTAAACCACATCTGAGAAGGTTATCTAACTTGGGCTCACCTTTGTTCCAGGTTCAAACCTGGTTTGATCCAAGTTGGTGCAACCCGAGCCTAGCTTGTTTTAGGGTGTTGCTCCGGCGACTTCTCCGGCCACCCTCCGTCGCACCTCAGGTGAGCATCTCACTTCTCTGTCCAATCTAAGCACCATGCTCACAGTAGATCTCAGTTTGATCAAGTGTGTAATTAGTTGTAGCAATATGTCTTTTTGGGCCCTAAGAGTTTATGGGCCAACTTTGTAAAGGGGCCTCATGCTAGCCTAAGCCTGTGAGCACGAGCTTCGTCTCGTCGAAACGAACACGCTGGAACTTACGGCGCTGTCTTTGGCTTCCAGGATTTCAAGAACGAGTCGAAACAACATTTAAAACAAGTTATTATGCAATTTAGAGGAGTTTAATGGGTTAACTTGTAATTGTAACCTTATGGACAGTATTTAAACAGAGTAAACATGTCTTTGGGCAATTTGTTAGTTTTCCGTAGACTCTCGTTGAATGGAAAATGGATATCGTTCCGTAAATCGGCGAAATCGTCGGTTTTACGATTTCTGGCGCGTGTTTCGCGTACCACGGTATGAAAGAATGGATTCAGGTCACTGTAGTATTGTTGGGATGAGTATGAGTGAGTCTATTGCTGATCACAGTTTCTGTTCAGGGCCCAGCAGTTCAGCACCAGCCTCCCGTGTTACGGCATTTTGTGTTGGCATATTTCGTGAGTTGAGTCGGAGTCTTGAAGTGATCAAATTGTCAATCAGCAATTGAAGACTCAGAGAAGATTCAACAAGATCTCAAGTTGACACTCAGTGTTTTTAGTCTTGAAGATTGAAGTTGAAGAATTATGGATCATATACATCAATCTTAAAGAAAATGGATTCGGATTGATCAGGTACGTTTAACTAAATAATTTTGGTGATCCGAATACATTTGTGTAGTTTAGAAACACTTGGATAAGTTTTCATTGCTTAAAAATAAAAAACTGGACAAATTGGATTTCAGAGTCCGGATCAGAATTCTGATCCTGAACCGATCCGGATCAGAATTTCGATCCGGATTAGAATTCCAATCCGGATCCCGAACCTTGTTTTTTCAGGAATTGCTAAAAAAAGACGACAGTCAAGATCGCCGTGGATCCGATCCGGATCGTCGTGCGGGAAAAATTCTGTTAAGTCAGTTTTTGATGCTTATCTCTTTCCAAAGGTTTCTAAACTATAAATAGACACTTAGGGTTTCTCAAGAACTACCGATTATTTTTTTAAAACACTTGAGAGCAACCCTAGAGGCTAGGTTTTTATCGTTCTTCTTTATAGCCTCTTTTAGGTCAATTCGACGGTTCTTCCAAGATCTATCTTTTGTCGAATTGATCTAGTCTTTTCTTAGAGATTCCTTCTACGGTTCTTCAATGATAATCTAAGCCAAGGATCACCATCGAAACCAATATTTCTATCGGCTAAGTTTGCGTCGTGGATTCGACGTGGCATCGTGGATTCGGTGTGTTGAAGGCGTTTCGTGGATTCGAAACGTGTGCTCGTGGATTCGAGTGGCGTTCGTGGATTCGAACGTGTGCAGTGGACGTGCAATCGGTGGAGCGCAAGGTCCGAAGAAGTTGAAGGAGGGTTTTGAGTCCGTGGAGTCGGTAATCACCTTGTTATTATTCTTTTCTTAGTGGATTGTTATTGCGTGTTGGTCCCGTGGTTTTTCTCCTGGATTGGAGTTTCCACGTATATCTCGGTGTGCTATTTTTATTTTCCGCATTGGTTTTTATTTTGCACTGAGATTGGTTTTATAAGTATTACACCTATTCACCCCCCCTCTAGTTGTTTGATAGTACCTATTTAGATCCGTGTGGATCCTTAATATTATAAAAACCAACAAGTGGTATCAGAGCGGGTTTTAGGTTTATCTATCATGTCGGGTGGAAGTGGTAATATTTATAGACCTCCTCTTTTTGATGGGACTAATTATGCTTATTGGAAAGTGTGGATGAGAGCTTTTCTCATCGCAATTGATGAGCGGGTATGGCAATCCGTGGAATACGGTTGGGTGCATCCTGTTGAGGAAGTAGGAAATTCTACTACCCCAAAACCTCGCTCTAGATGGTCCCAAGACGAATTCGAAAGTTCTTCTTACAATGGGAAGGGTATGAACGCTTTATTTAATTCTCTTTCCTCGACTGAGTTCACACGAATTTCCGCGTGTGAAACCACGAAGGAAATTTGGGATATTCTCAAAATTACACATGAGGGTACTAATCTTGTAAAAATTCAAAAGCTCCAGATGCTTACAAGTCAATTTGACTCTATTCATATGGATGAGCATGAATTGTTTACAGATTATTACACTAGACTTCAAGATGTGATCAATACTTGTGCTAATTTAGGAGAAAAGATCCCAGAGTCAAGAATTGTAAGAAAGATACTTCGGACTCTTCCAGAACGGTTTAGGGCAAAGGTAACCACAATTGAAACCGTTAGTCATCCGGATGAGATGAGAGTAGAGGAATTAGTAGGTGCTTTGCAAACTTATGAAATGACTTTTCCTACTAATCAAGGTTCTTCCAAGTCTTCTTCTAATCTTACAGGTATTGCATTCAAATCAACAAAGGAAGAAGATAGCGAATCAAGTTCCGACGATGAAATCTCCTTTGCCGATTTTGAAGAACAATTGGCGCGGATCGTAAAGAAATTTCGTCGGAAATTTTGGAAGAATCGAACCGATGGATCTTCATCCACGAAACCATCTAAAGGATCATCGGGTTCTAAATCCTCTAAACTCAAAGGCATTGCAAAACCTTCTAAAGAAAAAGAAAAAGATAAATTCGAAAGGGAAATCCAATGTTATAGATGCAAAGGCTACGGCCATATTTCAACGGATTGTCCTTCTCCGAAATCATATATAAAGAAGGCTTTGCAAGCGAAAACTTGGGACGATTCTACTTCTAATGAATCGACCTCATGTAAAGAGGAAAAAGTCGTTTCCTTACATGCCTCTCATATTCCCTCTTCTAATATTTGTTTATCATCTTTAATCACTGACTCTATTCCTTTGATTTTGCATGAAACATCAACATCCGGCGGAGAGTCATCAAGTGAGGGGGAGTCGGACGAAGAAGAACTCGTTGAGGCATATCAACAACTTCTTACGGAATCAAAGAAGATGGCCAAACATATTAAGAAGTTGAGGAAGCAACGACTTGAGATTCAAGACGAGAATCATGCTTTAAAGATCAAACTTCATGATCTCGAGGAGGAACGAGAGCTTTTATTGGATAATAATAAAATCCTCCAAGAAAAGATAAATCAATCGGAAACGGTCGTTAATTCCCACATTAACAAGATTGATTTTCTAGAAAAATAGTTTGAGAAAATTCATGTCACCAACCAAGCTTTGACCAAGCAAGTTCATCAACTTAAATCCGACGTACAAAGGATTCCAACCGGTTCGAAGAAACTTGATTGTATGTCCGGATTAGGTCAAACAAGCAAGGTTGGTTTGGGATTTAAAAAGAACCAAACGGTGAAGGCTTCAAGTTCCACAACTAAATTGAAAGGAAGAACTTGTCACCAATGTGGACTTGAAGGACACTTGATGAAGTCGTGCCCGAAAAAGAGAAAAAGGAATTCTTCGACAACTTCATCTACGGAGCGAACTCAACGGAATCAAAAGACTCATCAAGTCAAAGGAGTTCACTCAACCCACCAAAGGTCCAAGCCACAACATCAATCATTCAAGTGGATCACGGCGAGGCAAAGACCTAAGGTGGATCAACAGTCAAAGCTATCAACTCCTGACCACAGTGAATCAAGACAACCCAAAATTCGACGATTTTGGATTCGGAAAGGTGATATCTTTCCTTGTCTTAAGTTCTAAATAGCTTATGACTGTATGTAATGCTTTGATTGGTTTTCCTTTCATATTTTTCTGAATCTCTGCATTACATGTTTTCAATGCTCTTCGTTTTTATGTTTTGTTTTTAAACAAAAGGGTTTTAACGAACAAGTGCATTGGATAAAAAGGGTTTCACTGTCAATCACTCCAGTTTAATTTTATTTGAATTATCAACTTTACTCTATGATCATAATTCTTGAAGATACTTCATTATAAGAGTTTTTGATAATTATATTCATCAAATTTTAGTAATCATGTGTGATCTTTAGATGATTATTCTATCTCGGTTGTGTGAGTTCTTTGTGATAAACATGAGACAACCGATAGACTAAAATTTGGGATTTAATTCTTTCACATAAGAGATTGTATTTTCTTACAAGGGTAATGAAATGAATTGCAAAAGATGTGGAAAGAGTTACATCCGAAAGGAGTGTGAAAACTACCACCACATGTTGGAAAGAGCTGCCACCCCGGTCGTCCGGTTTGTGTGTGAAGCTACCACATGTTTTGGATGCTTGAAAAATATTTTTTTTGGAAAAATCTTTAGATGAAGCATTTGGAGATCATATTCAAAGTTCTTATATTTTGAACAATCTCCTGGTTGGTATAAGGTGGGATAGTTGAAAGATGCTCAAAGAGCCACCCTTAGGTATTTTAGTGCATATCTCAATTTAGAAGGGTAAAATTCAAAATTGATGTCATTTGGAAATCTCTGTAAGTCATCTTTGTAAATCTGTTACATCTTGATAGAGTTTGGATCTCTAGGTTGTTTTTGATGACTTGTGTTTGACGAATATAACATGAAAAACGTTTATAATGTTTTATCTTTGTTTTTCATGATTTCAGAGTAAATCTTTTTAATTTTTGTAAAATTAATTGGATTGAATGACATTTATGTGATCTCATATTATTTTCAAGCACTTAAATTGTTTTCTTGATGGAATACAAATCGGTAATTCAAATATTTCAAAATCTGGATTTGTTTCAAGAAATTATTTGATTTTTTCTTTCGAGTACCGGTACGCAATCTGTGTTTTTGTTATATACCGGAACTGAGCTTTTATCTCTCTTTCTCTATGAACTAATGTTGTTAGTGATTTCTTTTTGTCTATATTCACCGTTTGACAATTTGTGACAAAAAGGGGGAGAACAGAAATAGGGGGAGAACAGAGATAGGGGGAGAACAGAGATGCTCAAGAAAGGGGGAGATAAAGAAAAGAGATGATGAAAAAGGAGCCGAAAAACAAAAAGAAACAAAAGGACGAATCAAATGTAGGATTCCATTTCTAACGACTAAACGTTTGATTTTGTTTGGAGTTTTTGTTTTGCAGGATATACATCACTTTAAGACTCCAAGTCCTAAGTCATAGAGTTTGTTCTAAGACTGGTTCAAATGTAATTTTTGTTTATTGGATCTTTCACGCAAAGAAAATCAATGTTTTGGTGATGACATTGAGTTTCGATTTTTTGGTTTAAGATGAGTGTCTTGAGCGTTTTATGTATTTTTGGGTTTTGTCATGAAATTGCCAAAGGGGGAGATTGTGGTGACCCTGGCTCCCATGCTACCTTTTCCGGTGAATCCACTATTGGAACACCTAGTGTTGGTGTATCTGGCCCATGGTGCATCAAAGGGATGCCACAGATGGACCCTGTGAGGTATTTTTAGCTGTGTTGGCTTTCGGCTGCATTTGTCGAAATTCTGAAGTGGATTTAGGCCAATCAGAGGTTGGAATTGGATTTAGCACGGAAAAACACTTGAAAACGGCTATTTGCTTGTTAAATTCTGAGTCCAGATGCCCAAAAACGGACTCCCAGAAGTTTTTGTTGAATTTCGGTGCATGGGAGGGACCGTGGACCGCCGGCTGCGACGTGGCAGCCCATGATTGGCCGGTCCGCAGCGCTCGGTCCACAGAGTGTCGCGGCTGGGTGCACGGACCCGGCGCATGACACGTGGCGCCGCCTGATTTGCGGGCCTGTGAGGCGCGGTCTACAGAATATGCGCGGCGGTGCATGGACCGGGGCGGGGGGACGCGTGGCATCCCTCGGTTGGTCGGTGCACGCGGCGCGGTCCACGGAACCTGAATTGGGTGCGTGGACCAGGTGCACGGGACACATGTCGTCACGCTATTCGCGGGCTCACGAGGCGCGGCGCACGAAGTCGCGGACGGGCGCCTCGGGGCGCGTGCGTGGCAGGCGGCCAGGGCGGCGCCCTGCCCGCACGTGTGACCGCGACAGTGGCAGGGACGCGTGTCGCCCTGCCACTGGCGGGCGCCACCTACCCGCTTTGACCGCGGGGAGGGGCACGTGTCGGCGGTTCGCGCGCCCCGCACAGCTGTTCGCTGTGCGGGACGCGTGTCGGGCGGAGAGGCGCGCGACGTGGCTGCCGCTGAGTAGCTCCGCCCGCTGCCGCCTGTTTGCTGGGCTACGTGGCTGCACGGGAAGGTTTCGGGCGCGCACAGTGTTGGGCCAGGCCCAACACTGTAGCCGCCCGAAAATCCCCCTGCGCCCGAATCTTGGGACAAAATGGGAATTTTTCCATTTGTTTTCTGCGGCCTATAAATAGCCCGAAATCCTTTCTTCTTCGTTCTTTTGGCATTTCCGAGCTTCAAACCGGCAAGGGTTCTTCACCAAAGTTGATCCTCACACAGTGTAGCTTCCATCTTCGAGTTTGGGGATTTTTGGGGGCACGCTTTTTGAGATTCTCATTTTCTTGGCGCGGCGCGACGCTCCTTCTTCGGTGTTTCTTCCGTCGCTCTTCGGCGCACGGGCTCTCCCGACCTACTGGACCATATTTTTGAGCGATTTCTTCGCTTCTGGATCCGCGACAGGTGAAGCTACATTTTTGGTTTTTTCCACATTTTCTGGTTGCGCGTTTTTCGAGGAGTTTTCTCGTGCTCACTGGGACCCTTTTTGCTGTGAGATTTTGGTGAGGGCAGCACCTTCTTTTGAGGAGATCTCCGTGCACAAGTCTCGGATCAGGACGTGCTTATAGACTTTTTTCATCTACTCGACGCGAGGATCATCGTGGATTTTATTTGGAATTTTTGGAGACTTTCCCGGAGGTATACATCTTCCTTTTCATCTGTGCAAGACTTTACAGTTGTTTGGTTGTATGTTTTCGCGCGCCCGTATTGTGGAATTTATAACTTGGCCTTCGGGACTCCGATTTGGGCGTGCAGGTACTTGTTTCGAAGCTATCGACGCGTAGAACGCAGGGATATTTTATTTGGAATTTATTGAGCACTTTCAGCAGGTGAAATATTGCTTCTTTGCAGCTGAAATTCCAGCGTTGTGATTTTGGGCAGATTTTGGGATTTTTGGTGTAACTGTAGCCTTATGTTGTACCCAGGAGGGATTGTGGACTGTACCGGACCTATTGGACTTTGAGTTGCTGTTTTTCTGGTATTATCAGCTGTAGGACTTGGACAGTTCAGCGCTTCAGGTGGGTGACCTCATTTTCAAGATCAACGGACCGTGTACTAATTCTAGCTATATAGGGACTTGCATATTATGATGTATTATGTATAGCATGCTAGAATGTAGGAATTGATGTTCCTGTTGTCATTAGATGATCCTGTGATTCTTTCTTCCCTACAAGCTATTTTTATTGTTATCTTGGAACTTGACCTAGCACCACCGCCATATGTTGCATGTTCAGCCAGACTGTAGAAAACCTCAACTTGGGCTAGGTTTTATTGCTCTAGACATTCCCACATCATTATTTTTGTATATCACTCTGGACTTAGAGTTTTCCTCGCCCAAGTAGTGGGCCGAGAGGTCGGGATGTTGTGGGATGCATTTACACTCGTGTTTGGGGACCGAGTGGAGTTGATAGCAGTCTGTAGACCAAGTTTCTTTGGGAGAGTGACTTTGGTTGTAGATCTGGGATCTTGGGAGCCATCTGAGTGACAGTAGGTCTCGGCTGTGCAGTTTTCCAGCCTGTGTGCGAGACAGTGTACTTTTGGGTTACTGCCGATCTTGTTGATCGAGGATTTGGATTATAGCCTACATGAGCCACATTTGAGCTCGACAGAGATGCGCGGATACTTTACTCGTTGGGGTCGCGCCCCTCGAGAGCCACTCCGGAGTTGGGCCTGTTACTTCTATCGCGACTTGTCGACGCATTTGTCCCTCTGGCTGGGCCAGTTAGTGGCAGTCACGGACACCGTCCCTCTGGCTGGGCCAGTTAGTGGCAGTCACGGACGCCCTACGTAAGTCCGGTCCTCTGGGATGTAACGGCAGTAGGTAGGCGCAGGTTTGACTGGACCCGATGAGGCAGTCAGTTTAGATTGGGTGATTTGAGTCGACGGCTAGTTGTAGCATCATGTTCTTTCTGTTCCACTTTTGAGCATCTAGATAGAGGCATAGTAGCTTTAGAGTTTACTTCACCTGCTTTTCCTTCAGCACTGCATATGTTACTTTTTGCCTCTAGTAGACTTAGTGGGCAGACCGTCGGGCTTGTTGGCGGCACCCACTGAGAACTACTGTGGGAAGTAGTTCTCACACCCGTCGTGGTGTCTTTTCCCCAGGGACTTCTACTCCAGTTCCTGCTGCACCTGTTGCTGATCCGGTTGATCGAGGTAAGGGAGTCACGAGATAGATCTCTACCAGTTGTCGTCCTGAGAGTAGATGTACCTCCTTACCTTTTGAGTGTTCATGTTGAGTGACCCTGTAGTGAGGATTGAGTTGTACTCTTCTTATTTTGAGAGACTTATGTATTTGTGGTGAGGACTGGAGATGTATATTTGTGAGAGTTGTATTTATGTTATTTTACTCTGCATTTACCTTTCAGCTCTGATATCTGTATAGTATAGATGATCTTTGCAGGTTTGACGCTACATCTATACGGGGCTTCCCGTATGGGCGGCGGATCTGTTGGCGAGCCCGGGTCGCAGTTTCGACCCGGGGCGTGACAGAGATTGTTACGGCTTTTTGTGTTGGCATATTTCGTGAGTTGAGTCGGAGTCTTGAAGTGATCAAATTGTCAATCAGCAATTGAAGACTCAGAGAAGATTCAACAAGATCTCAAGTTGACACTCAGTGTTTTGAGTCTTAAAGATTGAAGTAGAAGAATTGTGGATCATATACATCAATCTTAAAGAAAATGGATTCGGATTGATCAGGTACGTTTAACTAAATAATTTTGGTGATCCGAATACATTTGTGTAGTTTAGAAACACTTGGATAAGTTTTCATTGCTTAAAAATAAAAAACTGGACAAATTGGATGTTCAGAGTCCGGATCAGAATTCTGATCCTGGACCGATCCGGATCAGAATTCCAATCCGGATCCCGAACCTTGTTTTTTCAGGAATTGCTGAAAAAAGACGACAGTCAGGATCGCCGTAAATCCGATCCGGATCGTCGTGCGGGAAAAATTCTGTTAAGTCAGTTTTTGATGCTTATCTCTTTCCAAAGGTTTCTAAACTATAAATAGACACTTAGGGTTTCTCAAGAACTACCGATTAATTTTTTAAAACACTTGAGAGCAACCCTAGAGGCTAGGTTTTTATCGTTCTTCTTTATAGCCTCTTTTAGGTCAATTCGACGGTTCTTCCAAGATCTATCTTTTGTCAAATTGATCTAGTCTTTGCTTAGAGATTCCTTCTACGGTTCTTCAATGATAATCTAAGCAAAGGATCACCATCGAAACCAATATTTCTATCGGCTAAGTTTGCGTCGTGGATTCGACGTGGCATCGTGGATTCGGTGTGTTGAAGGCGTTTCGGGGATTCGAAACGTGTGCTCGTGGATTCGAGTGGCGTTCGTGGATTCGAACGTGTGCAGTGGACGTGCAATCGGTGGAGCGCAAGGTCCGAAGAAGTTGAAGGAGGGGTTTGAGTCCGTGGAGTCGGTAATCACCTTGTTATTCTTCTTTTCTTAGTGGATTGTTATTGCGTGTCGGTCCCGTTGTTTTTCTCCTGGATTGGAGTTTCCACGTATATCTCGGTGTGCTATTTTTATTTTCCGCATTGGTTTTTATTTTGCACTGAGATTGGTTTTATAAGTATTACACCTATTCACCCCCCCTCTAGTTGTTTGATAGTACCTATTTAGATCCGTGTGGATCCTTAATATTATAAAAACCAACATCCCGGTAGTCATGTGAGAGTTCGGGACCGGCCTACGTCGGGGGTGTTCGTTCGACTGACTCCGAGGTGGGTACCCCTTAGAACTTCTTTGCACATGTTTTCGTTATTGTTATATTGTCATGCCCCGGGGGTTTGTTTTTTTTTTTTTTTGTTTTTTTTTTTTTCTTTTCAAAAGAGACTTCTCTTCCCCGGCGCGTGCCCAGACCCGCCGCACATACAGGATCTCTCTTCAAACGGACAGAGTCTCCTCTGTATGTGCACGACGTAGCGTTTAGTACATCTCCCAAACATTCACAACCATTCAATCACATCGGTTACTAACATACAACTAGCATTCAAGTTGTTAAAGCGCATGGCCGATCAATTTGAAAAGGATAAATCCACAGATTTACAAGAGCGCCCACTCGGCGCTTATGTTTTGAAAACGAGTTTCACAATCAGCATAAATCCACAAGGTTTTGAAAACGGTGCCCACACGACACCCAAGTTTTGAAATCCATTTCGCAATCCATAAATCCACAGGGTTTTGAAACCAGTGCCCACACGACACTTAGATTTTAAAAACGATTTTCGCAATCTTTTCTTTGGTTTAGTTTTCTTTTTCCTTTTTCAAATGGCCGACAGAAATAGAAGGAATAGTAATGCATAAAAGGATAACTAAATGCAACTCATACCGACATCCACGTCGACCTCACGAGGGTATCGAGAACCTCACACATGACTACAAAGTAAATGAAATGCAAGAATAAAAGAAGAAATACAGTCCAGGGTTCCCAGCAACCCATAAGCTCCTGCCCCGTCCTCACCGTCGCCTACCTCTCCCCCCATCTGGTCCCTGTCACGAAGTGGGAAGTCAGTGACGGAGAAAAAATAGTGAAGCAGGAAAATACAGTAAAACAAACCGTGAAGATAACCGGAGCAACCACCCTCGCAAGAGGGAACGATAACCTGTACACCTGTATCCTGCCATACCCGGCCGCGCCGGACTACCAAACCGGCGGCCGTACCGTACCTGTAACACCCGACAGCGTCGGACAACTAAACCGACGGGTCGCACCGCTCGCACCTCGGCGCCTCAAACCCCACAACTAATAAGGGGCCCCACTACGTCACCTCGTGGGTATACACGGGTCTATAGACCACTTTTCCGGAAAAGCGCACCCTTGCGGTGGCCAAACCGCGGGTGCGCGTGTCGCAGCCTCGAGCACAGGAACCGTGAAGCAATATACATATATGTGAAACAATATGTAAAAACATCCAAGTGTAGGAGCCATATGAAGTGCCATATATATATTAGAGCGAGAGAACAGTAAAACTATAAATGATTAGTTGATGCTTTCCCTCAATGTTCTAACCCAAGCCTGAGATTCATATAAAATTTAGAACCTTCTTTCTATATCCCCTTTTTTTTTCTTTATTATAACCGTCGGCACAATCAAACGAGTAATGTCGACCACCCTTCGATCTTTAACCCAAGTACGCACAAGGTTGACCCCACCCAACAAGATACAATTTAATATTAGAACTTAAAACAAAAACCCACCTCAAACACGAAGAAAGAGACGTGTGGAAATTCCGACAGAAAAACCCTCACCGCGCGCCCGAACAGCTGTAACACAAATTCATTCGTCAAAAACATCGTCGCGGTTTAAAACACTCAAAAACGGGGCGAACCGGGCTAAAAACGGAGCTCCTGGGCCCTTTTTCTGAAAGTGGGTGTACGGGCCCATACGTGGACCGGGTCCACGACGGCGGCAGCAAAGGCGTGGGCCGGGAGCACGCGGCGCGGTGGACCAGCGCCGTCTTGGGCCGGGCCGCGCACGGGTGCGGGCGCGCACCGGGTCCAGGCCCCGCTGCTGCTGTGGCGCACGCCGGGTGCACGCCCGGGCGTGCACCGCGCGACCTGGCGCACCGGCCCGTGCACCGGGTCCGCGTCCCCGGGCCGGGCCGGCGTGCGCCGGGTGCACGCCGGCCCGGTGGACCGCGCGGCCTGGCGCACAGCTCTGTGCGCCGGGTCTGCGGCCCCGGGCCGGAGCGACGTGCACCGGGTGCACCCGGACGGGTGGACCACGGCCAGAAAACCCCAACATTGCGTCCGTTTTCGGCTCCGATCGCGACCCCGCGATCACGGCGGCTTCGGCGATGACCCCGTGAACACGGTGACGGCGGCGGCGGCCTCCCGTTTAACCACGGCGGCGGCGGCCTCCCGTTTGGTCCCCGAAATCGCCTCGCACGCGGCACGAGACCCCCGACAATTCAAGGGATTTCCCTCCCCTTGCCCGAAACAAGAACCGACACAAGAAACGAAACAAGAAACGAAACAAGAAGGCGAAAGCACGGCTCACCTTGTTTCCGTCGGCGCCGGGCGAAGGAGAGGGATCGTCCTTTTTGCGCTCGTCGGATCTTGCGGGGAGGCGATCAATCTCCTCCTTCTCCTCGTCAAGATTCCGGCTCTCGCGTCGCCTCGGTACGGGTGGGGGAAAGGCTTGGGGTTTTCACGCGTGCGAAAGGGGAAAAGAAAGGAGCGGGGGACCCTAATCCCCCCCCCTTGGAGTTTAAGTCAGTTGTTTGGGTGCAGCCGACGGTGATTTGGTTCCCCAAACCCCTAAATTAAACCACATTAAATTAGATTAACATCGATCAAATAGGAATTAAATTGAGTCGTGTTAAACTAGTTTAAATCCAATTAAATTAAATTAAATCAAGTTTAATTAAATCCGGGTCTGGTTTACCTCAGCGAAGGCGTGCTGACCCCTCGAACATCAACAACTTCAGGAATTTATTCCGGGAGCTTCCGGGGTCGGAAAACTGATCCGATCGCGCCGCCGGTCTTCGTTTCGCGGGCTTTATTCTCTAAAAATACCCGCGAGCCCCGACGGCCTGCCCAAAATGACGCGAGAAAAAAAACGTACCCCGGACCCCTTAGCCGAAAAGCGGTTCGAAATAAATTCACAGGTAAGACCAAAAGGGAAGTAAACCCGCGGTTATTACACCACTCACCTCTAAAAACGAGTTTCGTCCTCGAAACTCAAGCCCGGGTGGGCGTGAAAAGGTCGGGGTTGCACTCCCTCATCTTGGACTCCAGTTCCCAAGTTGCTTCCCGCTCCTCATGGTTGTTCCATAGTACCTTCACGTAGGGGATGGTTCGGTTTCGTAGTGATTTGTTTTCCCTTGCCAGGATTCTCACCGGGGTTTCTTCGAAGCTTAGGTCCTCCTTAAGTTCGAGTGCTGAGGCGTCCAGAACGTGTGACGGGTCGGGGAGATATTTCTGAAGCATCGAGACGTGGAACACGTCGTGAACTCGGTCGAGGTTTGGTGGTAGGGCGAGGCGGTAAGCTACTGGGCCAATACGCTCTAGAATCTCGAATGGCCCCACAAACCGTGGGCTCAGCTTGCCCTTTAGTCCGAAACGCTTAATTCCTCTGGATGGCGAGACCCGCAAAAACACGTGTTCCCCCACTTGAAATTCCAAGTCACGGCGTCTCTGGTCTGCGTAGCTCTTCTGTCGACTCTGGGCGGTCAGCAGGCGCTGTCTGATAAGGCGTACCTTCTCTTCGGTTTCCTCCACTAAGTCGGGTCCCAAGAGTTTCCGTTCTCCCAAGTCGTCCCAACAAATCGGGTATCGGTAGCGCCTTCCGTATAAGGCTTCGTAGGGCGCCATCTGAATGCTGGCCTGGTAGCTGTTGTTGTAGGCGAACTCCACGAGGGGTAGGTAGCGTGACCAACCGATTCCCCAATCCAGCACACAGGCGCGAAGCAGGTCTTCAAGGGTTTGTATCGTGCGCTCCGACTGTCCGTCCGTCTGAGGGTGGAAGGCTGTGCTGAACTGTAGTCTGGTCCCCATAGCCCGCTGAAGGCTTTGCCAAAACTTCGAGACAAAGCGCGTGTCTCTGTCCGAGGTGATCGATGCCGGTACCCCATGTAGTCTCACGATCTCGCTGATGTAGACTTGAGCTAACCGTTCGCGGGTCCAAGTTGTATGAATTGGCAGGAAGTGTGCTGACTTGGTTAACCGGTCGACTATGACCCAGATCGCGTCGTGGCCCTGTTGTGAACGTGGAAATCCAGTGACAAAATCCATGGTGATCTGGTCCCATTTCCACTTTGGTACCGGTAAGGGCTGTAGCTTCCCTGCGGGTCGCTGATGCTCGGCCTTTATCTGTTGGCATACAAGGCAGTGAGCCACGTGACGTGTTACGTTTTCTTTCAACTTAGGCCACTAGAAGGTCTGTTTGAGATCTCTGTACATCTTCGTGCCCCCTGGGTGTGCCGCATAAGGGGCTCGGTGTGCCTCCGCTAAGATCTCTTCTTTCAACTCTGATGAGTCCGGTACGCAGATCCGTCCGCGGAACCGTAAGGTGCCGTCGTCTTCCGCTGCAAAATCGCTCTCTTGACCCTGGGAAATCTTGTCTCGTATGCGCTGTAGATATGGGTCGGTCTGCTGTCCCTCCCGGACCTTCTCAAATAACGTCGGCTTGACCACCAAGGTTAGAAGTCGCATGACCGTGCCCGCTGGTACTACCTCCAACTGCATTCGCGCGAACTCCGTGATCAGGTGGTCCTGTTTCGTTATCGTGCTCTCCGATGCCCCTTCTTGATGCCCTTTTCTGCTCAGTGCGTCTGCTACCACGTTTGCCTTCCCGGGGTGGTATTGAATCGTCAAGTCGTAATCCTTCAACAACTCAAGCCACCGCCTCTGCCGCAAGTTTAATTCCTTTTGGGTAAAGATGTATTTAAGACTTTGATGATCTGAGAAGACGTTGCAGTGGACTCCGAAGAGATAATGCCTCCACAGCTTTAAAACGAAGACTACCGCGGCCAATTCCAAGTCGTGTATCGGGTAGTTCTTCTCGTAGTCCTTCAGCTGCCTGGACGCGTAGGCAATCACTTTCCCCCGTTGCATCAGAACACCTCCAAGACCGATCCTTGATGCATCGCAGTACACTTCGTAATCTTCTCCGGGTGTCGGCAGTACAAGTATTGGTGCCCTGGTTAACCTCCTCTTGAGTTCCTCGAAGCTCTCCTGGCATTTGGCCGTCCATATGAACTTCTCCCCTTTTCTGGTCAATCGATTTAAAGGGGTAGCAATCTTCGCGAAACCCTCAACGAAACGCCTGTAATATCCCGCCAATCCTAGGAAACTTCGAACCTCTGTCACCGACGTCGGCGGCTGCCAGTCAACCACTGCTTCTACCTTCTTGGGATCCACAGCGATCCCCTGTGCCGAGATCACATGTCCTAGGAAGCCGACTTCGCGCAGCCAGAACTCACACTTCTTGAGTTTAGCGAACAGCTTCTGCTCCCGGAGGGTCTGGAGGATCGTTCGCAAATGGTCCTCGTGCTCCTCGTCTGTAGTGGAGTAAATCAGGATGTCGTCGATGAAGACTACCACGAACCGATCCAAGAAGGGTCTGAAGATCCGGTTCATCATGTCCATGAAGACCGCGGGGGCGTTCGTGAGGCCGAAGGGCATAACTTTGAACTCATAGTGGCCGTACCGGGTCCGGAAGGCAGTCTTCGGGATGTCCTCGTCCCGAACCCGGAGTTGGTGGTAGCCTGATTGCAGATCGATCTTGGAGAAGACCGTCGCCCCCCTCAGTTGGTCGAAAAGATCATCTATTCTGGGCAGGGGGTACTTGTTCTTCACGGTAACCTTGTTTATTCCTCTGTAATCGATGCAGAGCCGCAGGCTTCCGTCTTTCTTCCGCACAAAGAGTACCGGTGCACCCCAGGGTGACACACTCGGTCTGATGAACCCCTTGTCCAAGAGGTCTTCCAGTTGTGCTTTAAGCTCCTTTAGCTCTGCGAAGGCCATTCGATAAGGCGCCTTCGTAATAGGCTGCGTGCCAGGTAGTAGCTCGATAGGGAACTCCACCTCCCGCTCTGGGGGCATCCCAGGCAGTTCTGCGGGGAAGACGTCGGGAAAGTCCCTCACCACTGGAATGTCTGAAAGTGTCGACGAGGGTCGGGTGGCCAGATCCACCGATGCTAATAGGCCACGCATCCACCCTCTACCAATCTTCTGGCTCGCGCCGCCGAGATGACCGCCGGGAAGGTGATGCTCTTGCCCGCCATATACACATGTTCAGGAAAGCCCGGTTCTTGCAATCGCACCTGTCGCTTGTCACAGTCAATGAGCGCCTGGTACCTCGTGAGCCAGTCCATGCCCAACACCGCGTCGTACTCCTTCAAGGGAATTACCACTAGATCCCATGGGCAAGCCAGTCGTCCAAGCTTAATCGAGCAGGCGGCTACTAAACTGACCGCCTCCAAAGTCCCCCCCGCCGTTTGAACCGTCAGGAGATTTTGAAGGGGGGTCTCCTCGAGATCATGCATAACAACGAAATCACGAGAAATGAACGAGTGTGTTGCTCCGGTGTCGAAAAGAGTTCTAGCACGGGAATTTGAGACGGAGGTAATACCTGCAAGGGCGTCTTCCGGCGGAACGGTCTCTTGGCGGGTCATTGAGAAAACTCTCCCGCCTGGTTGTGGCTGCCTGTCCTCCTCACGTCGTGGTGCAGGGGGTCTGGAGGTCGACGCCATAGGAGCTTTCCCCCGCCCTGAGAGCTGTGGCGTGGGTGCAGAAGCTGCAGAGGACGCAGATCCCCCGCCTAAGGGGCAGTTGCGGCGGAAGTGCCCCCGTTTGCCGCACCTGAAGCAGTGGTCGCCTTTTTGAGGGCACTCTCCCGCCATGTGTCCTCCCCCGCATATAACACAAGGCCTATTCCCCGGCCTCGGCCCTCCTGCTGGCGCGCCCCGGGGCCCTGCCTGCGGTCTCCACCATTTGGGAGGTCCGCCTCCGCTCGAGGAGCCCCCCCCCAGATTCTGCTGTTGTCGCCTCCTGTCCTCCAACCGTGCCGAGTTCTCCCTTCTGGCGCAGGTGACCGCAAAACCCCGCTCCACCGTAGTGGCCCTGTCGACCACTTTCTGAAAAGTGTGCAGGTCCGCTGCTTGCACCACCTCAAAGATATTGCTCCGCAAGCCATCCACAAAGAGTTGCGCCTTGTGAGCCTCATCCCTTATAACGAACGGGACGCAGTTCGCTAGGCGGACGAACTCCCGTTGGTACTCCATGACCGTCCGGTTTCCCTGCTGGATATGATTCAGGTCATCTTCCAACTTCTTCTTGACACTGCTGGTGAAAAAGGCCTCGAACAGCTCCTTCTTGAATGTTGCCTAGGACGGGAAAGCGGTACCCTTAGCAGGATCGGGGCGTACCGTCTTCCACCACAAGCGGGCGTTCCCTTCCAAGCAATGGACGGCTAGGGGAACCCGCTCGTGATCCTCCATAAGTAAGTCTTCAAAGAGCTTCTCCATCCCCACCCATTTCTCTACGACCCAAGGATCGGTCGTGTCTCCTTCGAACGTGGGGGGGTCGTGTTTCTTGAAGTCCTTCAAATTGGCTCGCACCCGATCTCGTTCAGTCATCACGCCCGTCCCCCCCCCCGTGGCGGCGGCAGCCACGGTAGGGGTAGGTGTGACTATAGTCTCCTCAAGAGTAACCCTGCTGGTTGTCCCCGACGCCGGTCCCGTAGTCGCTGCCGGCGGTGGCGCAGTCGGTGGTGCCGCGGCCGGTGCTGGCGGTGGTATCGTTGCCGGTGCTGGTGGCCCCTGCGGAGGGACCGGGGCGGCCGTCACCGTCGTGGCCTGCTGCTGTTGCGTCAACTGACGCACGTGATCGGTGAGAGTGGCCAGTTGCCCCGCCATCTCCCGCAATTGCTGCCGCAGGAGCTGGTTCTCCGCGGCCGTAGACGTTGTCGCGTCTGCCTCGGCATCCCCAGCCGATGATCTAGTACGGGCCATGTCTGTCACACACAACAATGGTCAACATCAGATTTCGCTTACCAACCACGAACCGCCTAGTGAGAAAAACTCAAATCTCGCCCCCGATCACTCACGTTCTACACTCCTATGCCCTACCCATTTCATTCATCTGTAGCACAAGTGAGGTATTTACATGGATGTCGGCACTAACCGTTGTGATTGAAAGGAGTTCATATCTCTGATACCATCTTAATCTGTCACGCCCCGGGGGTTTGTTTTTTTTTTTTTTTTTTTTTTTTTTTTCTTTTCAAAAGAGACTTCTCTTCCCCGGCGCGTGCCCAGACCCGCCGCACATACAGGATCTCTCTTCAAACGGACAGAGTCTCCCCTGTATGTGCACGGCGTAGCGTTTAGTACATCTCCCAAACATTCACAACCATTCAATCACATCGGTTACTAACATACAACTAGCATTCAAGTTGTTAAAGCGCATGGCCGATCAATTTGTGAAGGATGAATCCACAGATTTAAAAGAGCGCCCACTCGGCGCTTATGTTTTGAAAACGAGTTTCACAATCAGCATAAATCCACAAGGTTTTGAAAACGGTGCCCACACGACACCCAAGTTTTGAAATCCATTTCGCAATCCATAAATCCACAGGGTTTTGAAACCAGTGCCCACACGACACTTAGATTTTAAAAACGATTTTCGTAATCTTTTCTTTGGTTTAGTTTTCTTTTTCCTTTTTCAAATGGCCAAGAGAAATAGAAGGAATAGTAATGCATAAAAGGATAACTAAATGCAACTCATACCGACATCCACGTCGACCCCACGAGGGTATCGAGAACCTCACACACGACTACAAAGTAAATGAAATGCAAGAATAAAAAAAGAAATACAGTCCAGGGTTCCCAGCAACCCAGAAGCTCCTGCCCCGTCCTCACCGTCGCCTACCTCTCCCCCCATCTGGTCCCTGTCACGAAGTGGGAAGTCAGTGACGGAGAAAAAATAGTGAAGCAGGAAAATACAGTAAAACAAACCGTGAAGATAACCGGAGCAACCACCCTCGCAAGAGGGAACGATAACCTGTACACCTGTATCCTGCCATACCCGGCCGCGCCGGACTACCAAACCGGCGGCCGTACCGTACCTGTAACACCCGACCGCGTCGGACAACTAAACCGACGGGTCGCACCGCTCGCACCTCGGCGCCTCAAACCCCACAACTAATAAGGGGCCCCACTACGTCACCTCGTGGGTATACACGGGTCTATAGACCACTTTTCCGGAACACGGTGACGGCGGCGGCGGCCTCCCGTTTAACCACGGCGGCGGCGGCCTCCCGTTTGGTCCCCGAAATCGCCTCGCACGCGGCACGAAACCCCCGACAATTCAAGGGATTTCCCTCCCCTTGCCCGAAACAAGAACCGACACAAGAAACGAAATAAGAAACGAAACAAGAAGGCGAAAGCACGGCTCACCTTGTTTCCGTCGGCGCCGGGCGAAGGAGAGGGATCGTCCTTTTTCCGCTCGTCGGATCTTGCGGGGAGGCGATCAATCTCCTCCTTCTCCTCGTCAAGATTCCGGCTCTCGCGTCGCCTCGGTACGGGTGGGGGAAAGGCTTGGGGTTTTCACGCGTGCGAAAGGGGAAAAGAAAGGAGCGGGGGACCCTAATCCCCCCCCCTTGGAGTTTAAGTCAGTTGTTTGGGTGCAGCCGACGGGGATTTGGTTCCCCAAACCCCTAAATTAAACCACATTAAATTAGATTAACATCGATCAAATAGGAATTAAATTGAGTCGAGTTAAACTAGTTTAAATCCAATTAAATTAAATTAAATCAAGTTTAATTAAATCCGGGTCTGGTTTACCTCAGCGAAGGCGTGCTGACCCCTCGAACATCAACAACTTCAGGAATTTATTCCGGGAGCTTCCGGGGTCGGAAAACTGATCCGATCGCGCCGCCGGTCTTCGTTTCGCGGGCTTTATTCTCTAAAAATACCCGCGAGCCCCGACGGCCTGCCCAAAACAACGCGAGAAAAAAAACGTACCCCGGACCCCTTAGCCGAAAAGCGGTTCGAAATAAATTCACAGGTAAGACCAAAAGGGAAGTAAACCCGCGGTTATTACATATATTCATCTTGTAAGGGGTAGTGGGGGTGACGTGGACCTCCGGATTAATGAACGTCGCGGTGGGAGGCTGGACGGGCAGTTCGCCCTCTCCGAACAATAGTAGGGTTGTTTGGAGCATGCTAGCGATGAGAATGGTGATCGGTGTGACCAGTCGGACGTCGAAAGGTGGGCTCCTCTCCCGACAGTTCTTGAGTCGGGAAACGAGGGTAATTGGTAAGAGCAAAGTTTTGACATGTTAAAATACTGCTAACCCCCGTATATGCTTATGTGTTCATTATCATCATATTTATGGCGACTGAGGGTCGGGGTACTCGTTGATACATCATGTTCTAGGTGATTGCCGAGGCAGGTGCTCGGTCTTGTTTACCGAGGTGGGTGCTCGGTCTGGTTGGCCGAGGTTGGTGCTCGGTCGATGCTCGAGGTTGCTACACGCACACCAACGGTTTGGCCACCACGAGGGTGTGCTTTTTCGGAAAAGTGGTACGTTGACCCGTGTGCCCCACGTGTGGGTGACGTAATGGGGGCCCTCATGGGTGGGGGGTGTGAGCAGTGCCGAGGAGGGTGCTCGAGGTCGTGCCGGGGCGGGTGCTCGGTGCGATTTACTGAGATAGGTGCTCGGTGTGGTTGCCGGGGCAGGTGCCCGGGTTTGGATTGTACAGGGGGAGGGTTTTACTCTGATTTGCCTTACTTTTAGCCCTTATTGCATTTTACTGTCGATTGCACGATGATGAGGGCGGTTGCTCTGGCTTTTATTACAGTTTGCTTTTCATACTTTGTATCTTGTGTCGCTGACTCCCCACGCCTTGACAGGTTCAGTCAGGGGTGAGAGCCAGGGCGACGGTGAGGCCGCGATGAGAGGTCTATCGGCCTTCGAGGCCACATACTGCGGTTAGTTCTTCCTTTGCTCATTTCATTATCTGTTAGTGGCTATGTGGGTGTGATGCTTTTGTGTGGTTGACTTGGATGTTGGGATTATTAAAAAAAAAACTCTGTGGATGAATGTTTCGTTTACTATCTGCTTGTTGGCCGTTTTCAAACCAAAAAGAAAAAGAAATAAAATATTGCGAAAATGATTTGAAAAATATTGTTGTCGAGTGGGCACCGTTTTCAAAACCCTGTGGATTTATGGATTTCGAAATAGTTTTGTAAAACCTGGGTGCCGTGTGGGCACCGTTTTCAAAACCCTGTGGATTTATGGATTTCGAAATGACTTTATAAAACTTGGGTGTCGTGTGGACACCGCTTTCGAAACCCTGCGGCTTTATCCTTTCAAAAATAGTCGGCCTCTTTATTACTTATGGAAAATGGTTGTATGTGTTTGACGACTGAACTAGTGTGGTTAAAGGTAGGATGATTTGGACTTTGTAGTCAGGACGCCGTGCATATACAAAGGAGACTCTGCCCGTTTGCAGAGTGAATTTGTATATGCGGCGGGTTTGGGCACGCACCGGGGAAGATTGATTTCAAAAAAAATATATGCCAAATTTGAGAGCTAAACGGTGACGTTTTTTCCGCGTGTTTAAACCCCGGGGCGTGACAGATTAAGATGGTATCAGAGCAAAACAACTTTAACCACAGTAGTCGATGTCCAACATCCACATAAGCACATTACCACTAGCTACTAACTAATGAAATGATCAGGGTATAGGTGCGTAGAGATGCGAGAGTGCGGAATTGTTAAGTTTTGTTTCTTGGTTTAACTCGGGTTTTGTGCTAGTGTAGTCGGGTTGATTTGGAGGTTGGGGTCGAGGCCAGCTGCCACCGGGTTCGTGGAGGTTGCTGGGAAGCGATGGGTTAAGCAACCGGCACAGGACACGGTGGGACTGCCGACGGTGCTCATGCACCCGGTGCGGCTGTTAACACAACAGATCGTTGTGTCGGCTTTTGTCTTCCAAACCCCTTCCTCTGTCGATGCCTGGTCGTCGTTAGTAATGGTAACTGGTGGTAGTGTAATCCGCCGGTGGTTGTTAGTGTGTCAGCTGTTGTGTCGGACATGGGTAACCGGGTGGCTCTTGTCTAACGTTGTACCTTTTTGGTCTTTCGGTTTTAGGTTACAACGGATTGTCGGCCGAACCATTTGCATCTTGGGCAAGGTATGCGCGGTAATGAAGATTCTTTCCCTACGGCTGTTACCCACAGTTCAACTATTGCGGTGAATACTGCGACGATTGTAGAAATCTTCCTGGTAGGGTATGGGGTGCCCCTTTAGGGTAAAAAATGGAGACCACCGGGACTAGTAAACCTTGTTCGTTTGGGATCATTTTTGTTTAGAGGGGCCATGCCTCGTTTCGCACAAGTGTGCGTAAGTGGCGACTTTTTATTGGGTGTTTAGCTTTCCGACGCTGGGTGGTGCCGATTAGCTCCTTTTAAGGGGGTTGTGGTGGTGTAGCTCTGAGTTGAGTTCTCACGTTCGGCGCAAGAGGGTCGGTTAGGGCGTCTCACTAATGGGTAGTCTACTGTATCCGGAGGCCATTGTCTTAGCAGACCTAGAGCTCAGAGTCCTCTCGGTTGGGAATGTGACTGTTTGGTCTAAGTGGTTGCTGCTCGGTTCGTTGCCGAGTGCTGGGAAGGGCGACGGATGGGACTGAGCGTCAGGGGTTAATCAGAATGTCGCACCCCTATCGGTGCCAGGACGGAAGGAGGTCTTAGAGCTGAAACCTAGCTTTAGTTTTCACCGTCGCCTCAGTAGGACGGACAGTCGGAGCGGACAGGCCGGGATAGTGTTTATGCTTCGAGCTAGTGGCCCGTGTTGGTGACGGGTGGAAGTGGCCCGTGTTGGTGACGGGTGGAAGTGGCCCGTGTTGGTGACGGGTGGAGGTGGTCCGTGTTGGTGACGGGTGGGTTCGTTGTTTTCAAAGGAGGATTACTTGTAGGCGGTGACCCGGCTGGTTTGATTGGCACGTCCTGGAGTTTTGTGAGGGTATTAGTGTGGTTTCCCCCTTTGTTGTCGGGTTATTTTGGGCATTTAAGGGCTCATTGGTACGGGTTTGGTGATAGCTCTGAGAACTCAACTCAGAGCTACACCACCACAACCGACCCTCTTGCGCCGAACGTGAGAACTCAACCCATTTAAGGGGGTTGTGGTGGTGTAGCTCTGAGTTGAGTTCTCACGTTCGGCGCAAGAGGGTCGGTTAGGGCGTCTCACTAATGGGTAGTCTACTGTATCCGGAGGCCATTGTCTTAGCAGACCTAGAGCTCAGAGTCCTCTCGGTTGGGAATGTGACTGTTTGGTCTAAGTGGTTGCTGCTCGGTTCGTTGCCGAGTGCTGGGAAGGGCGACGGATGGGACTGAGCGTCAGGGGTTAATCAGAATGTCGCACCCCTATCGGTGCCAGGACGGAAGGAGGTCTTAGAGCTGAAACCTAGCTTTAGTTTTCACCGTCGCCTCAGTAGGACGGACAGTCGGAGCGGACAGGCCGGGATAGTGTTTATGCTTTGAGCTAGTGGCCCGTGTTGGTGACGGGTGGAAGTGGCCCGTGTTGGTGACGGGTGGAAGTGGCCCGTGTTGGTGACGGGTGGAGGTGGTCCGTGTTGGTGACGGGTGGGTTCGTTGTTTTCAAAGGAGGATTACTTGTAGGCGGTGACCCGGCTGGTTTGATTGGCACGTCCTGGAGTTTTGTGAGGGTATTAGTGTGGTTTCCCCCTTTGTTGTCGGGTTATTTTGGGCATTTAAGGGCTCATTGGTACGGGTTTGGTGATAGGACCGGGGTACCTCGACGCATCGCGAGACTTTGGTTGCTGACTGCTCAGCACCGCCAGAGGTGGTCTGCGAACCGGTGGCGTCATAACGGGGAACTCCAAGTCGAGGAGCAGGTATACTCAGGTTAGTTTCGATCAAGAGTGACGCGACGGTAAGGTTGCCGGGGGGGTTGAGCCGTCGTTTGTCTGAAATCTTAGGGTGGTTCAGTCCGGTAGTTTTCCATTCAGGGTTACCACCAAGTTTTGCCAAGAGTTATAGGGCGTTTCGCGTGTCATTGCTTCGGGGGTGGGTATTTGAACGCCCCAGCGGTGTTCATGGGTTGATGAACCGAATTTTCAGACCCTTCTTGGATCAACTCGCGTACAGACGAGGAGTGTTTACGAGTGACCTTGCAGACTCTCAGGGACTAGAGAGGGTAGGCCAAACTCCAAAGGTGTGAGTTTGGGCCTCGCGAGGTGGGCTTTTTGGGACAGCTAAACGTCGGGAGAGTTAAGGCCTATACGACCAAGCAACCCAAGGAAACATTTCATCCAGTCAAGATCACCCCGGAAAGACAAGTGGAGCAGTCGATGCCCGGAGCGGTAAGAGTCAAACAGGAGACATATCGGTAACCGCGGTTACGCAGCAGGACGAATCAACAGCAGACCTTTGGTGGCTTAAATGGACAAGGGATGTAGCACAACTCGTGGTTCGCTATTGTGTTGGTCATCGAATAAAGGCCGAACATCAGCGCCCGGCGGGGAAACTGCAATCTCTCCTAGTGCCAGAGAGAAATGAGAGGATCACGAGGGGCGTGAAGCCAATTGGGAGCGCAAGTCGGACATGTTTGGGCACTTTCCCCATTTATGAGATTCCTGGTGTATTTAAGTTTCGAGGATGAAACTTCTTATAAGGTGTGAATGATGTAAGACCCGAGAAATTCGAGTTTGTAAAGAGTGAAATTCTTGTGGGAATGTGTGCGAGGAAACAAAAGTTAACCTTAGGGGTGTGTATACCGGTGTGCGAATAGCACAGTTTCCGAAGCACAAATTTTGTCTTTCGGATCCGAGTCTGATCTCGAAAAACTGAGGTCTCCAGTGCGACCGTCTCATCAAATCGACGGACGGATCGTCCTGAACTTAGCAAGGAAACTAGTGGGACCCGTGACTTAAGTGAATAGTGAAGTGAATAGTAACTCCCTGAGTTATATCCCTCGCTAGCCAGCATCGGCCGATCGACTGTCTGGAGTCCGAATCTGACGATCCAGGTAGTCGATTTGAATGGCGTCATCATTTTGAGCGCAGTGGCACTGACCAAATTTCCGTTTGACGAGCCGGAAGCATCGTAAAGCGTGCCAAACTGCTTATTTTACCATATATGATGGATTTTAAAATTATAGGGGACTGAATGCGACAAACCAAAATCGCTACCTGATGGTTCTCGTTGAGCCGGACGTCGTGGCGAAGTCTATTTTTCGATTTAACGACTAAAGTGTCTCGAAAAGCAAGAAATACGGCAAAAAATGCGGCATTTTACACAGAGGTATTTTATGCTCCGAAATCGGCACTATTTCACGGAGAAGGACTTAAGTGTAAGACACAGCTGCTGTGAGGGACCTAGGTCTAAATACCCTGTGTAGAGGGACCAAAATGCATCTTGTTACATTTATATAGGTTTGCTTTAGGGTTCCTCTTTTGTAACCCTAATCCTGTAGCCCTAGCCCTAGCCGCAGCACAGACCCCTTCATCTCCCTCTGCACCTCCCCACGGGCCTTGCGCCGTGCACCGCCGCCGTTCCCGTCGCCGGAGAAGCCCAAAAGAGACCAAGAAGGTTGGGTCTTCTCAGGTTGTTGGTGGGGGAAGCATCAAAGTTGGAGTTGGATTGCTCCAGGTGCTTGTGCGCGTTCCTCTGTTAAGCTGTGACCGAACCATTGGGTTCCCGGCACCGAGCTCCGCCGTGCGCCGCCACGGAGGGCTTCTTCTCCTTCATCTTCTCCGGCGAGGTGAGTTGTTGGAACTTATTGTTTTTATTTAGCCCATGGACCCAAGCTTTGTGTTCCTGACGTCGAGTGGACCTTTTCTGTGAAGTTTGAGCCGCCGCCGTCGTCCCGGTCGCTGGCGGGAGCGACATTTCGCCGGAAGTCCAGTATTTGGCCGATCTCGTGCTCGACAAGATTCCAACCGTTGAACCGGAGATCAAGATCGTTGGATTGGGTCCTTTTGTCGACTGTGGCCTCCTTCCAAATTTTGGTGGCCATCGGTTGAAGATCAGAGCCGCACGAGCCAGCCCTAGAATCGGGTCATCTTCTTCCTCGGCCGAGCTTCGCCGTCCGGCGCCGCCGCTCACCCGCGACGCCAGCCACCACCTCAGCAAGCCTCCTTGCATCATGAGAAGAAGTTTGATCCAAGTTGGGGGACCTCTCGTGCTTCGGTTCGGAATCCGCCATTAGAGCTCCTCGAGCTTGGCCGAGCTCTCCGCCGCACGTCGTCGTCGCTTCGAGTCGTCTTCCGACCACCCAGGTATGCTTGTAGGATCTGTAGGAAGCTCCTCATCAATTTGCATTGGGGTTTTAACGTGTAGTTTCCTTCCTCTGTAGTTGTACCCATTAGGCAACCCGAGGTACCTCCTCCGGCCGCCGCCGACACCTTTGGTCGCCGGCCATCCACCCAGGTGAGTTGTACGGACCCTGTGCAAGGTTTCCATCAAGTTGTTTTGGACAGCAGGCTTATGAAAAACACAAGTTGCTTCAACTTGGTTTTTGGAAGCTTTTGAGGGTGTTTTCTCGGCCGCCGTCACCTCCGGCCGCCGGCAGCCGACTTGGCCGAGTCTAAACCACATCTGAGAAGGTTATCTAACTTGGGCTCACCTTTGTTCCAGGTTCAAACCTGGTTTGATCCAAGTTGGTGCAACCCGAGCCTAGCTTGTATTAGGGTGTTGCTCCGGCGACTTCTCCGGCCACCCTCCGGCGCACCTCACGTGAGCATCTCACTTCTCTGTCCAATCTAAGCACCATGCTCACAGTAGATCTCAGTTTGATCAAGTGTGTAATTAGTTGTAGCAATATGTCTTTTTGGGCCCTAAGTGTTTATGGGCCAACTTTGTAAAGGGGCCTCATGCTAGCCTAAGCCTGTGAGCACGAGCTTCGTCTCGTCGAAACGAACACGCTGGAACTTACGGCGCTGTCTTTGGCTTCCGGGATTTCAAGAACGAGTCGAAACAACATTTAAAACAAGTTATTATGCAATTTAGAGGAGTTTAATGGGTTAACTTGCAATTGTAACTGTCACGCCCCGGGTGTAAACCGAAACCCGGGCCCGTCTACAGATCCGCCGTGCACACGATTTTTCCCGCGTACATGAAGCGCCAAACCTGCTCAGATATAAGAGATAATAATAAAAGAGCAATAAATACAGAGCTGAACTAAAAACTAATACATCTCAGACTGAAGCTGGAAATAAAATACAATACATCTGTATAAATGATACATCAGTCTCTCCCAGCTCCCCAAAATAAATACAACCTGCTGGCAAAAGCCAGTCCCAAAGGTAATGGTACAACCGTCTGAGGAAACATGGGTACATCGACAGTCCAGCTAACCCGCTCATCCTGCCTCGAGATCTATCTACTCAACCGTCCTCTCTCCTCGACCCGCCGCTGAAAGCCCAGCAGCACCCGCAGAAGACACTGCAAAACAAGGGAGAAGAAAAAGAGGAAAGAAGAATGGGGGTGAGAACTACTAGTAAACCAGTAGCCTCCCCTAGTGGGTAAAACCTCAAACTCTGACACACCCACTAGGTCTACCAGAGGCAAAAAGGAAAGAAGAGTGGTAAGAAATGAAACTGCTGAAAAAGGGAAATCTACCACTACCATGCCTCTAAAATACAGTCCTAGACTGGAATAACCGTATGCAACAATAACCAACCGTCCCAGTTGAACCCAATCTGTACCGCCCTCATCATCGGGCAAGTAAGCCGTGCCGATGTGATAGCAAAATTCCTGCTGCCGCCCTCATCATCGGGTAAATAAGCCGCGCCGATGTGATAGCAAAACTGTCCATAACTGTCTGGCCCCGGCCTCCGGTGGGGAACTCGAGGGGAGCGACCCACACGAGGAAAGCATCACCGGGCAATAACCGCGCCGGTGTGATAAGTATCAAAAGCAGGACTGGATCACAACTACAAAGCCCCAGTGGAACACACCCTTCCACTAAAAGAAACCCCGATCCCCAATCTGATGCATAAGTACACATACGGTCAACCGCCCAATATCCGCGGTAGCCGCAATAACCCCCAATCCAAAAATCGGGTACAATAATCCGTATCCGGTCAACCGCCTACTATCCGCGGTAGCCGCAATAAACCACAATCACAATCATGTCCCACATCCGACATCCGGTTAACCGCCTACTATCCGCGGTAGCCGCAATACCCCACAACCCATAATCAAACACAACCTGTCACCGACCCTCAGGTCCCCACTACACTATCCCAAACCCCTGCTCGAACCCGAGCAACCAGACTCAAAGGTCTAAATAAGAAGGAGAAAAGGAAACAAACATGGTTTCTCCTAAGTCAAGTCCCAAAATGATAGTGCAGCAAAAAAAAGTGGCCTATCTAGATGACCATACAAGCATGCATATGTCCTTAAGAGCGATAAAAGAAAGTGTGACAAATAGTGGTTCCACATGTGTATCAATTAATAGCTCCGCATGGATATAACCATCAACATGCTAAAATCATTATTCAACCACACATGTCTATGATCCCTGATCCATGATAAATCACCGAAATGGTACCCGCACATAGATATGTCAAAATGTCTCAACAATTTATCCATTTAATTCACTTCCATAAAATCTATGTGCTAACATGGCATGTTAATTATTATTATTAAAATATCCCAGTAATCCTGTTCCAACTTGCTATGCCCACCAAATTTAATCTCACATAAATCATCCAGCTATGCATGTACAACAGATCCTCAAGTGGTACTCTCCCACAAGACATTTCATATTATCCCAACATGAAAGTAAATCCCACATGCAAGGTTGAGTGCTAATATTCTATCCATACAAACATGTATAAGTCCCAACCACTATCAGATATCCACAATAGTACTTTCCATATGATAGGCTCACAATTATATTACTTTAAGCATGCATGTCCAAATAAAGGGATCACTCTAATATTCCTAGTGAGCATGTCAAAATAGAGGTAAACAACAACCACCCACCTGAAGTGCTAACTGTCCAAATCCCAAGAGCTGAAAATACCAGATAAATCCAAATCTCCTACTCCAATGAGTCAGCAACACCCGCAACTCTCCTGGGCACAATACAAAGTCCACAATTACACATAAGTTCCCAAAACTGCTCTTACAACCACATACAAATTTCAGTCCCAAAGATGTGAGGACCCGGATCCCCACGACGAGATTACTGGTTGACCAGCAGCTCCTGGAGGCTTATGGGGAGTGTCTGTGGTATTTGTGCACCAATTGTACACAAGTGATGGGCTCAGTGTGTTAAATGGATCACGTGGGTGATCGGTGGACTCCGTCGGAACTCCAGAAGTGGTTTCACGCGCCATGGATATTAAAATTGGACTCAGCGCGAAGTTTGGATCAAGGAACATTTTCCCGGATGCCTTCGGCAATTTTTAGAGTTGGAATTTGGCAAAATGGACTTCGGATTTGGATTCAGCACGCGAAAACGATGAAAATGGACTATTCACTTGCTTTTTCCGGAGTCCGGATGATTCGGCACATTTTTCGAGGCAAGGTTACTGTTCCGGCACCGGCGGCGGCGGCGTGCGGCGGCGGGCAGCGGCGGAGCGCGGCGGAGCTGGCTCCGGCGGGTGCGCGGTCCACCGCGGAGGCGTGCACCGGTCGCGGGCCACGTGGCGACTCCCGGTTGGGCCGGCGCAGCGGGCGCGGTCCACGGGAAAGGCGGGTGTATGGTGGACCGGTGGGGGGACACGTGGCGCACACCGGTTGGCCAGTCCACGTGCACTCGGTCCACGGTGCACCTGCGGGCGCTTCGGGAAGCGTGCGTGCAGAGGCGCAGGCGGCGGGCGCAGAGCGCACGTGGGCGCGTTGACGGGCTGTTCCCGCGCGCGGGCGGCCACGTGTCGGCGTCTGGTGGCGCCACGTGTCGCATTGTGTGTGGAGGGAGTTGCTGTCGCCTGTTTGGCGGGCGACGTGGAGGCCCAGCTGAGTTCCGGGCTGCTACAGTGCGCACGCATGGGGATTTCGGGCTGCTACAGTGCGCGCCTGAAAGTCCCATGCGCCCGGAAAATGGGACTTGTTCGGTATTTCGTGATTTGTTTTTGGAGCCTATAAAAGCGACCCGAGCTTCCTTCTTTCCCCTTTTTCCTGCTTTTTCGAGCCCCCTCTCGCCATGGTGCCTTCAGCAAAGATGTTCCCCGAGCTTGGCTGCATCCTTCTGCAAAGTTTTGAGATTTTTGGTGGCACGCTTATCGAGGTTTCCATTTTTACGGCGCGACGCGACGCTCGTCCTTTTGGGTTCCCCTTCGTCGCGTTTCGGTGCGTGAGCTCCCCCGGCCTACTCCGACCACCTTTTCGAGTGATTTCTTCGCCGTTGGATCCGCGACGGACAGATCTATGATCTTGGTATTTTCAGCTTTCCCTCATTTCGTGCTTTTCGAGGTGTTTGTTCGAGCTTACTGTGACCCCATTTCTGTGAAGGAGATTTGGATAGCGGCATGGTCTTTCGGCGTTATCTCCGCAACCGGGCATCGTTTTGTTGGGTTATATGTAATAAGGATCTAAATAGGGGAAAAAACACCTAGAGGGGGGTGAATAGGTGTAAACGCATAAACACTCAAAAAATCGTTGCGATAAAAACCCAATGCGGAAATAAAAATAATACGCAAGATTTTTACGTGGAAAACTCCATCACAGGAGTAAAAAACCACGGGACCGATAACACGGCAGAAATCCACTAGAATTAAAACACGTACAAGGTGATTTACCGTACACACTTACGACTCAACCTTTTCCATACGCTCCTAGAGGATCTTCTCCGCTCGCTCCGCGACGCTTCTCGAATCCACGATCTGCGCCCAACGCCGAATCCACGGCGTCCAACGTCGAATCCACGACGTCCGACCGAATCCACGGTCTTCACCCAATAGCACCCTTCGAATCCACGAACGTGCCTCGCTCCGAATCCACGAGAGCGGTTGAACCTTGAATCCACAAGGACACGCGAATCCACGCGCCGATTTTTGGGGTAAATCGTTGTTTTGGGTGGTGATGATCCGCCGAATACTTAGATCAAAGATAGATCGGAAATACCATCTAAGTATTCATTAGTTTGATTCAACTCAAGATGTGAGTATGAAAACCTAGAATCAAACTAATCAATATAGATGAAGAAACATAGAGTATTCTCTAATGATTTCCTTTCTTCTCTATATGTGGATCTAGAGCCGTAAAAGATGATATATGAAAATGACGGCTATTTCGATTCACAGTGGATTAACCCTAGAAAAAGAATCATAGGGTCTATTTATAGGTTAGAAACCCTAGGAAGGAGATAAGAATCAAAAACCTAACATTTCTGGAAATTTTACGGACGGCGATCCGGATCGGACTAGCTGTGATCCGGATCGTCGTAACGAGTCAGCCAGTTCCAGAAAAACGAAGGTTCGGGATCCGGATCGAAGTGCTTGATCCGGATCGTTCATACAGTTCACCAAACATCAACGTTCGGGATCCGGATTGCGAAGCCTGATCCGGATCGTTCAAGGAAGATGGTAAACTAAGTGTTCGGGATCCGGATCAAGAGGCTACGATCCGGATTGAACTGGTGTATGAACGAACCACCTTCGGGATCCGGATCGAACAACCTGATCCGGATCCTGAACATGTCCCAAGTCCAGTTTTTGATTTTTATGCAATGAAAGATTCTTCCAAGTGTTTCTACACTACAAGAAGTATTCGGATCACACAAAATCTTTAGTTAAACATACCTGATCCTTTTGAATTCTTCTTTCTTGAGATTGAGTTAAATGATCCAACTTTCTTCACCTTCAATCTTCAAGACTTGAGACTTTCACGAAACTACGCCAACTCAAATTCCGTAACAATCTCCCCCTTTGGCGGTTTCGTGACAAAACACAGATCCACTAAAGAAAATTCAAAAAGATATTTTTGTTGCTATCACCATACAACAAAAATTTACAATGGAGATCCAAAAAATTTAAAAACATGAGATAAACTCCTAAAACAGACTCTAGACTTAGACATCTGTACTCTCTGCACAAAGAAATCATTCTTGACAAAAAGAGATCGTTAGATACCTCAAGAATATTTAGCATACAAAACCTAGTACAGAGATAGAGTTTATCTAATCATCATGACATTTGAGAATTCAGATATGTAAGAGAATCATAGTCAAAAACCAACATATCTTCTATGCAACTAAAAATAAACCAAATGTCAAAATGTTAGCCCAACATCAACTTGTTAGTTATATTACATGCCCAAATAGTTAGTCGAATAGTTAGTCGAGACATGCAAACAATCACAAGATGAAAACCAAAGTTGAAGTTGAAGAGATACTTACCTTGATGTATACAAAATCTTCATCATCAAGATTTTCACAATCATTGTTCATTGTTCAAATCATTGTTCTAAACTTTCTCCCCCTTTTTGTCACAAAACAAAGCCAAAATGTAGTTAAGACTACGAAATGTTAGGAGAGTGAAAAGTTCCAATAAAACGTAAAACCTGAGAACTACGCTAAAGTAAGTATAAAACTAAATCCTAAAGTCAAAATCCTGCATAAAAAGAAAAGGAAGGTGCAGTTCAGTCGAAGGAGTCGGAGCTGGTACAACTCAGCTTGCTCAAAATCCCTTTAAGCATTGTCGAAATAGTTGAACACTTCTTCTTGATCTTCTTGTGCTCAGATGAAATTTGCTGAAGTTCTTTCGATATCCTCTCTTGTGCAGCAGAGAGTCTTTGTTGTTCCTGGCGAAGCGATTCCAATACAGCAGCGTCTGTACCCTGTCTTTTCGAGTGTGATGGATGCTGTCTAGAAGCAGATGGTGCATCCAATCCCTTAACCCATGGAGATTCAGTTTGTAGAACCCCAGAGAGTGAGCGAGCTCTAGTAAGAAGCCCACTATGATAACTTTCACTTCTTAGGACATTCTTTCGTCTTGTATATTGCTTAGTTGTTGATGCAGATTTCATAAGCCTTTTGCCTTTGACAGATTTCCTGTTTTCCTCATCAATCTTCTGTTGAACATCTTTGAAGAATTCATCCCATTCTTCCGTATCGTACTCTGAGCTGTCCTCCCTGCTTTCGGTTGTCTTATCTCCTGTTGAAAAATTCGGTTTCTCTTTTACAGATGTACTCTTGTGCACCATTGTGACCAGTAACAGGATTAACCAAGAGAGTGCCATTGATCAAAGTGCTTGAGTTAAGAAGGTGTCCTGTGAAAACCAACTCAAGAACACAAAAATTCTTAGTTTTCAAAAATTGAAAAATTGTATCCAAAGAATCATTATCATGTAGAGAAGCTAAGAATCAAATTAGTTTTGCAAAAGGACTTTTAAAACTAGATCAATTGCATAATTTTCGAAAATCCTTATTATATGCCCTAAAACCGAAATTTTAGAAATCGAAGCCTAAAAATCCGTTAATCAGGAGAGTACCTAGCATATAATCAAAACTAATCTACCCAGAGTTCTTATTTCAAAAGAAATTTGATCAAAAACCATCCACAAACAAAGTTGATCCAAGAAATTCATCACGTTTGAGGAGAAAAAGAGAAAAACGGTGAAAAACCGAGATTTTGATCAATAAAACTTACTTGGAGTTGAAGAACTTGAGTTTGAAAGCTTCCAGGAGGGATGAAATCTAGAGAGAGAGGCTCTGGAAACTTTGGAACAAAAGATTGGAGTAAAGAAATCAAAACCCTTTTGTTCTTTATAAAACCCTAGCCGCGATCCGGATCATCCCGTGCTTGCGATCCGGATCGGCTACCCGCAGTGAGAAACTGCGTTCGGGATCCGGATCGGCAGATACAATCCGGATCGTCAGCCCGCAGAAGAATTCCTGCGTTCGGGATCCGGATCATCTAGCCCGATCCGGATCGGCCCCAACTTTTTCTTTAGAAAATTTTAGAGAAATTCAAGAAAAACCAGAAAAGGATTGTAAGCACAAATGTGTATCAACTTTAAACAAAAATCATCGTTTCATACAACAAGAATTAGATTATGCCAAATCTATCAATAATATCCAAAAATGAAACGAGAATTTACAAGAATTAAATCCCTTAAAGTTGAACACCTTCAATCACATCTAACTTGATCTTATGAGTAATGCCTTTATCAAATCATCAATTCAGTAAAGAAAATGAAATACAAAGATCAATAGATGTTTGAAATCCCAAATATAGTAGATAATGTATCTAGACAATCTGTTGAAGAGAGTGGCTCTTTGAGCATCTTTCATTAAAAACCCACCTTATACCAACCTTGAAATTTGACGGAGTCAAGTATTTCAACATGCATTTTACTTAATCAAAAATTTGAACAACCATGCTTGGTATACATGTGGTAGCTGCACACAATACTCGGACGACCGAGGTGGTAGCTCTTTCCTCCATGTGGTGGTAGTTTTCACACTCCTCATTGGGATGTAACTCTTTCCACATCTTTTGAGCATTTTAACTTTTTCTAAGACTCCCCCTCAATTGGCTATCAATTATTTAAGATATAAAGTATTCAACCAAATATTGATCTCGATTTCATACTCGACTAAGCAGTCAAATAAGATAATGACTATACCAAGAGATCATAGAGAGAGAGAAATTGACTTTGATCACTTTAGAAGATGATTTAATTAACATAAATGATCATTGCAACAGTGAAATATTATGATGGCAAAAGCATAATAAATTTCTAAATGTGCGAAAAGATGCAATTAAAGTCAATTATGATCTATGCTCAATTAATGTCCTATGTACAAACATAGATAATGAACAAAACAAAAACAAATACAAAACCAATCCTAAGCAAAGATTTCAAAAAGAAGATTATTTCAAGGAAAGCATCCCAATTGCTTTTCGTAAATGAATAAAACGTTTTTGATCCAAAGGTTTTGTTAGAATGTCAGCTAATTGATCCTCAGTTGAAATATATGAGAGTTGAAGAGTATTTGATTCAACTAGCTCTCTAAGAAAATGATATCTAAGTTCAATATGTTTTGTTCTAGAGCGCAACACAGGGTTTTTAGAAATGTTAATAGCACTAGTGTTGTCACAAAGTATTGTTACCGAAGATGCTGAAATGCGGAAGTCGCTCAATACACTTTTCATCCAAATGAGTAGAGTTGAGCAACTTCCAGCTGAAATGTATTCCGCTTCGGCAGTCGAGAGTGCTATGCAGTTCTGCTTTTTACTGTGCCATGCAACAAGGCAATGGCCAAGATAGAAGCATGCACCACTCGTGCTTTTCCGATCATCCACTGATCCTGCCCAATCGGCATCTGAGTATCCAACAATATCCAAACTTGTTCCCATAGGATACCAAATTCCGAAATTAATTGATCCTTTGATATACCGGATGATCCTTTTCACCGCTTTCAGGTGAACCTCCTTTGGTGCTGATTGATATCTCGCGCAAATCCCAACACCAAAAGATATATCCGGGCGACTAGCCGTGAGGTAAAGTAGACTTCCAATCATACTTCGATACAGTTTCTCGTCTACATTCTCACTATGTGATTCACTTCCAAGTCCCTTGTGGCTAGTTCCCATTGGAGTCGGAAAATCTTTACAATTTTCTAGATCAAACTTTTTGACCAACTCCATTGCATACTTGGATTGACTCAAGTGAATACCTTCATCATTTTGTTTAATTTGCAATCCAAGGAAATAAGTCAATTCGCCCATCATGGACATCTCAAATTCGCTTTCCATGGTCTCCGCGAATTTAGAAGCATCGTTATCTCTTGTTGCGCCAAATACAATGTCATCGACATAGATTTGTGCTACAATGAAATTGCTTTGATAATGCTTCACAAAGAGAGTCCTATCAGCTCCCCCTCGAGTATAGCCCTTCTCCAAAAGGTGCTTTGTTAACCTTTCGTACCATGCTCGCGGTGCTTGTTTCAGACCGTAAAGAGCCTTTTTCAAACGAAAAACATGGTTAGGTTGTTTATGATCTACAAAACCTTTCGGTTGAGCCACATAAACTTCCTCATTTAAAGACCCATTTAGAAATGCGCTCTTAACGTCCATTTGAAATAATTTGATTTTAAAATGACAAGCAATAGCGAATAGTATACGAATGGACTCGAGTCTAGCTACAGGGGCGAAGGTTTCATCAAAGTCTATACCTTCTACTTGAGAGTAGCCTTGAGCAACTAATCGTGCCTTGTTCCTTATGATAGTACCATCCTCATTTTTCTTGTTCTTGAAGATCCATTTGGTACCTATCACATTGTGTTGCTTTGGAGGCTTCGTTAATTCCCAGACTTTGTTTCGCTCAAATTGATGGAGCTCTTCCTGCATTGCTTTAATCCAGTAGTCATCCTGAAGAGCTTCATCTATGTTCTTTGGTTCGATTAAAGATACGTAGCAAGCGAATCCACAAACCAACTACCTCCGAGTTCTGACTCCTTCTTGTGGATCTCCAATAATATTCGATTCCGGATGATCCTTGGAGATTCGTAACGTTTGTTGAAACGGAGTACTCGGAGATATATGAGATGATTCCTGCACATCAGATAAACTTGAAGAACCATTAGATGCATCATTAATATTGGAAGTATTATTATGAGAAGATGCACTAGCAGGAGAATCATCATCTAGAGAGATATCGAGGGTAGATTTTCCAGTTTCAAAGTGAAAAGCTTCATCTACTTTAACATTTATAGATTCTACGATCGTCTTAGATTCAATGTTAAATACTCGATATGCTCTGCTATTCGTAGAATAACCCAAAAAGATCCCTTCATCACTTCGAGAGTCGAACTTTCCAAGATTTTCACGGTCACGTAAAATGTAACATCGACTCCCGAAGACACGAAAATATTTGATGTTGGGTTTTCTACTAAACCACAGCTCATATGGTGTATTTAAAGTTCCTGGGCGCAAGTAAACTCTATTAATGACATAAACAGCAGTGTTCACGGCTTCAGCCCAAAAATGTAGCGGTAAATTCCGGCTATGAAGCATCACACGCGCCATCTCTTGAACAACCCTGTTCTTGCGCTCAACAACACCATTCTGCTGAGGTGTATAGGGTGCCGAGAATTCATGTTTAATTCCATTTGTAGTGCAAAAATCAATGAATTTTGAATTTATGAATTCTCCACCTCTATCACTTCTAACACGAATGATCTTTTCATTCTTTTCAATCATAATACGATGGCAAATCTCATGAAAAGAGTCAAACGTATCAGCTTTCTCTTTTAAAAATGCTACCCATGAAAACCGAGAGAAATCATCAACCAATAAAAAAATGTACCATTTACCTCCCAAAGATGGTTGACGGGTCGGCCCCATTAAGTCCATGTGCAAAAGTTCCAAGGGCCGTTTTGTACCAACGTGGTTCAAGTTCTTGTGTGCAGTCCTAGACTGTTTTCCCTTTTGGCAACCACCACACACAACGTTTTGTTTAAATAAAAGCTTTGGAACCCCCTTGACCACGTCCTTGTTTGAAATTCTAGTAAGTTCCTTAAAATTTAAGTGACCTAGCCTTTCATGCCAAAGAGTTTCATTATTCAAAGCAGCTAAGTTACAATTTTCAGAAAATTTATTCGGAACAACATAACAATTGTTTTCAGATCTAACCCCTTTTAAAAAGAAGACATGGTCCTTATCAGTTACAACGCATTCAACAGATGAAAAGTTAACTGAAAAACCATTGTCGCAAAGTTGACTTATGCTTATGAGGTTAGTCTTAAGGCCATCAACAAATAAGACGTTTTTCAAAATCGGGCCATCTGGAATAGCTACCGTCCCTTTTCCAACAATTTTGGAAGATCGACCGTCTCCGAAAACAACGTGTCCTCCGGTGATTTTCTCAAGATTTTGAAAACTATTTTTGTCACCGGTCATGTGACGGGAACACCCGCTATCCAGATACCAAGACGAACTATCATATGCATGCAAGGAAACATTGGAAACAAGACAAGGGAAAATTTCACCTTTGCGCACCCAAACCCTTTTGGAGTGCGTCGGTAATGGTCGTGAAGTTATATGCCTAGGTGAAGGCGTCTTGTTATAGCGATTGTTGTTCCTTGATGAGATCGTCTTGCGCGATGAACTACCAAGTCTCTTTTCATTTGAAAAGTTTTGCTTTGATTTTCGGGGAGGAGCCTTTTTGGTAGTTGTTGCAAGAGGTCCTTGAGATGAGCGTTCGACTCCCGTCTTGCAATATCTTCTTATGTGCCCTGAAACACCACAACGAAAACATACCTTAGATCTTGACGATCCCAAAGAGGATGAAGTAGGTTTGTTGTCGTTGTTTGTCTTGAATTCCGGTGTCGGAGGAGGAGATACCGACTGAGGCACAAAAACTGTCTCACTCGAACTTGGACTGTTTCCAGTTTGAGTGTATCCGAGGCCGAACCTATTTGATTGACCAAGACCAAGAAGTCTATCCAACTTACTCCTTCCTGAAGAGAATCGCTGTAAGTCATTCTTGAGTTGGAAAATGGTCTTTGTCATTTCCAGGTTATCCTGTCGAGCCTCGTTGTAGAGCTTTGAGAAGTGATTCGCGTTATCCACCAGATTTGTATGTTCCTTCTCAAGTTGCTCATTGGACTCTTGAAGGGAAGCATTTGCCTTTATCAGGTTTTCCCTTTCCACTTCAAGAGCGTTTGAGAGAGAAGTCGCTCTTTTTGCTTCTTCTTCGAGATCATGCACTCTCCCTCTCAAACTCTTGTTTTGCTTAGCCACTTTCTTTGAGTCCCTCAAAAGTCTGTGGTAGGCTAGAGCAAAATCTTCACCTTCCGAATCATCCGATTCGTTGTCCGTAGCATTCTTTTCAACAGTGGAGTTGGACAACGACTCGGATGTACTTGCCATAAAGCACATGAAGGGTGAAGATACGGACGCGTGGAATGCGGTGGAGCTCTTTTCTTCATCACTCGAAGACGACTCATTTGACGTTGAGTTGTCATCCCAAATGACGACTAGCATCGCCTTCTTCTTTGCCGGATACTTGTTAGGACATTCCGTTGCAATGTGGCCGTAGCCTCGACATTTGAAGCACTGTAGTTGTCCTTCTGAACTTTCCTTATCCTTTGAGAAGTTCTCTTGCTTTCTTGACTTGTAACCTGAAGTACCCATGCCTTTGTTCGACTTTCCGAAGGATGGAGATTTGGTTGAATTACCCCTTCGAAAGTTGCGGCGAAACTTCCTTGTCAAGAGAGCGAGCTGCTTCTCAAATTCCTCCATAGAAAGGTTCTCGTCATCGTCGGAGGAGGATGTATCCGCGTCTTCTTCCTTAGTTGTTTTCAACGCATAACCTGATGACTTAGAAGTGGATGCCTTTCCAGAAGAATTGTTAGTAGTAAATGTCATTTCATAAGTTTGTAATGAACCAACTAATTCTTCTACACGTATTTCGTCCGGGTGTTTAATAGTTTCAATGGCAGTAACCTTTGGGCGAAACCGTTCAGGAAGAGTTCTTAAGATTTTTCTTTCAATCTTAAATTCTGGAATCTTCTCTCCCAGATTAGCACATGAGTTTACGATGTCTTGCAATCGTGTATAGTAGTCAGTGAAAGATTCATTTTCTGCCATTAAGATAGAGTCAAACTTGCTCGTAAGCATTTGCAGTTTCTGAATCTTCACGAGGTTAGTTCCCTCATGTGTAACCTGAAGAACATCCCAGATTTCTTTCGCAGTCTCACATGCCGAGACGCGAGAGAATTCAGTTTGAGATAAGGCATTAAAGATAGCATTAATTCCCTTGCCATTGTAAGAAGATGAATCTAACTCTTCCTTGGTCCATTTCGACCTGGGTTTTAAGGTGCGAACATCACCAATAAATTCAGTTGGATTAGACCATCCTAATTCAATTGATTGCCACACCCGTTCGTCGATGGAAATTAAAAAGGCTTTCATCCGTACTTTCCAGTACGCATAATTTGTTCCATCGAAGAACGGGGGTCGGTTGATGTTTCCACCTTCAACCATTGTTTACAACCCTATTCCCGCTCTGATACCACTTGTTGGGTTATATGTAATAAGGATCTAAATAGGGGAAAAAACACCTAGAGGGGGGTGAATAGGTGTAAACGCATAAACACTCAAAAAATCGTTGCGATAAAAACCCAATGCGGAAATAAAAATAATACGCAAGATTTTTACGTGGAAAACTCCATCACCGGAGTAAAAAACCACGGGACCGATAACACGGCAGAAATCCACTAGAATTAAAACACGTACAAGGTGATTTACCGTACACACTTACGACTCAACCTTTTCCATATGCTCCTAGAGGATCTTCTCCGCTCGCTCCGCGACGCTTCTCGAATCCACGATCTGCGCCCAACGCCGAATCCACGGCGTCCAACGTCGAATCCACGACGTCCGACCGAATCCACGGTCTTCACCCAATAGCACCCTTCGAATCCACGAATGTGCCTCGCTCTGAATCCACGAGAGCGGTTGAACCTTGAATCCACAAGGACACGCGAATCCACGCGCCGATTTTTGGGGTAAATCGTTGTTTTGGGTGGTGATGATCCGCCGAATACTTAGATCAAAGATAGATCGGAAATACCATCTAAGTATTCATTAGTTTGATTCAACTCAAGATGTGAGTATGAAAACCTAGAATCAAACTAATCAATATAGATGAAGAAACATAGAGTATTCTCTAATGATTTCCTTTCTTCTCTATATGTGGATCTAGAGCCGTAAAAGATGATATATGAAAATGACGGCTATTTCGATTCACAGTGGATTAACCCTAGAAAAAGAATCATAGGGTCTATTTATAGGTTAGAAACCCTAGGAAGGAGATAAGAATCAAAAACCTAACATTTTTGGAAATTTTACGGACGGCGATCCGGATCGGACTAGCTGTGATCCGGATCGTCGTAACGAGTCAGCCAGTTCCAGAAAAACGAAGGTTCGGGATCCGGATCGAAGTGCTT
The DNA here is from genome assembly GCA_029204045.2 of Tillandsia leiboldiana. Lineage (NCBI taxonomy): Eukaryota > Viridiplantae > Streptophyta > Magnoliopsida > Poales > Bromeliaceae > Tillandsia > Tillandsia leiboldiana. The sequence goes on along the minus strand of JAQNDB010000033.1, from coordinate 172,298 downwards.
GATCCGGATCGTTCATACAGTTCACCAAACATCAACGTTCGGGATCCGGATTGCGAAGCCTGATCCGGATCGTTCAAGGAAGATGGTAAACTAAGCGTTCGGGATCCGGATCAAGAGGCTACGATCCGGATTGAACTGGTGTATGAACGAACCACCTTCGGGATCCGGATCGAACAACCTGATCCGGATCCTGAACATGTCCCAAGTCCAGTTTTTGATTTTTATGCAATGAAAGATTCTTCCAAGTGTTTCTACACTACAAGAAGTATTCGGATCACACAAAATCTTTAGTTAAACATACCTGATCCTTTTGAATTCTTCTTTCTTGAGATTGAGTTAAATGATCCAACTTTCTTCACCTTCAATCTTCAAGACTTGAGACTTTCACGAACCTACGCCAACTCAAATTCCGTAACACGTTTGACGACGTACTTATACACTTTTTTCATCTACTCGACGCAAGGAATATCACAGTATTTTTCTTGGATTTTTCTGAGCTTTACCCGAAGGTATATGTTCTTCCCCTTGTCTGTAATTGGAATTACAGTTATGTTGCTGTGTGGTTTTGCGCACCTGTACTGTGGAATTTGTAACTCGGCCTACGGGGCTCGGAATTGGACGTGCAGGTACTCGTTTCGAAGGTATCGACGCGAGGATTGCTGTGATATTTTTATTGGATTTTTCTGGGCACTTTCGGCAGGTGAAATAAGCACGACTTTGGGACTGATTTTCAGACTGTGTATACTTGGTTAATTTTGGAATAAAATTGTAATGTTGGGCCTTATTGTTGTACCCAGGGGTGTTTGCAAGTGTTGCTGGACCCGTTGGATTTGCAGACTTTGATTTTGAGGTACTTTCAGCTGTTGGGAGTCGAGGCTTTCGCGACGTGCACCGAGGATGCAGTTTCGGCAGAATTTGGACTGTGAGCGTCTGCACACTTCACCGACTTCAGGTTTGCCTTGGTTTAAGCGCTTCAGGTGGGTAAGCTTATTATCAGTAACTGTATAAGGCAATGCTTATGTTATGGCGAATATAAGTGCACTTGTGGGGATGTCACCCCTCTATGACTGATGCATGCATGTTTAGGGTACATGGTTTATGTTTGTAAGGTAGGTAAGCTTGATAATGATATTTGTATAAATGATTGCAAGAATAGTATTTATGAGGTATACTGAGGACTTGCATGACTTGGACATCTATGTGATGATTAGGGTAAGCTTACCCAGGATAATGTTACCCTATGAGATTATGTAACATGCCATGTTAGCACATAGCCTTTCATGTGGTTGGTTTATGCTTTGGGACAGGATTTCATAGCTATGTGCGGATTATACTCTGAGGAGTTATTATGATCGAGGATTATGGTCAGGTGTAGGCATGTGGATTACTTTGTTGTATCTTTCTTGAGGACAAATGCATGCTTGTATGGACATATAGTTAGGCCCCCTTTTTATTGCTACACTACTTATTGGAACTTGACTTAGGAGAAACTATGCTTTTCCTTTCTCCTTTTTGTTAGTCAGGTGGTCTGTGTTGCTCGGGTTCGAGCAGGGGTCTGGATAGTGTAGTCGGGACTTCGTGTCTGGGACAGGTTGGCTTAGTTGTGGGGCTTTGCGGCAACCGCGGATATTGGGCGGTTGACCGGATGTTTCTCTATGCACCTGATTGGGTATCAGTTTTCTTTAGTGGATGGAGTTTCCCACTTATCGTTCAGTTGCATCCGATTGAGGTCGGGTCTTTCCTTGGTGGTTGAGTTTTCCCACTTTGATCAGATTGATGATCAAAGTCCTGCTATATAGAGATACTTGTGATACTGATGACAGAGATACTTTACTCGTGTGGGTCGCTCCCCTCGAGTGCCGCTCCGGAGTAGGCTTTAGACCGTGTTGGGTTCCGGTCAGACCGTGTTGGGTTCCGGTCATTTGGACAGTGGAGATACTGAGTTCGGGAGATTTGTGACAGAGCAGGCAGTACCGGGTTTTATACCGGTTCATTCGATTGGGTTTATTTCGGTCAAATACTTTTATTGTTACACTCGTGCCTGGGGGCCGAGTGCAGACTGGGAGTTGAGTTTAGATCAGTGCTAGTCTTATTGAGAGCCGTTTGGTTGACGGTGGTCCCGTGTCGTTGAGAGTACTTTGACCGCTGTGTGAGAGGTTGAGCATCATGATTCTATCCGTTCTGAGAGAGAGCGTGGATTTTGACCATAGCCTGCATGAGCCACTACTCGATAGCGAGTTAGTCCGTTTGGACGCCCTACGTAATTCCTGCCCGTCAGCGGGAGGTGGTTGTAGGTGGGCGCAGGTTTGACTGGACCAGATGTGGCAGTCAGCTCGATTAGGTCGCTTGTGCACTTCATGTGCTAGTGGTTGCATACCACTGTTTGGTTCTCCCCCTTTTGCCTTTAGATAGGGGCATGGTAGCTATTGAGAGTCTCCAGTTTACTCATTTCAGTCTTATGACTCGGGTTAGTTTATGTCTCTTGAGGACTTGGTGGGCAGACCGTCGGGTCTGGCGGTGGTACCCACTGAGAACTCCTTTTTGGTGTAGTTCTCACACCCATTGGGGGTTTTTCCCCCCTTTCTTTCCCTCCTTTGTTTTGCAGAGTCTTAGCGGGTGTTGCTGACTGTGCGGATGTTGATCGAGGCGAGGGAGTCGCGAGCTAGATCCCTACCCGTCGTTGGAGAGTAGCGGTACCCCCTTCAGAGGAGATCATCAGTAGATTAGTTGTTTCTTTTTCCTCTTTTGAGAGACTGTTGTAGTGAGGATATTTTGTATTGAGAGACTGTACACTGTTGTATTTATTGGAGTTACCTCCCGTTTGAGTTCAGAGCTTGTATTTGAGGATATTGTTTTATTATTATTTTGGGAGGCGGACAGTGTTGTTTTATTTCCAGTTGTACAGTGATTGATTTTGGTTATACAGCAGATTTTTTATTTATAGCTCTGATATCTGTTTAGCTATAGTACTTTCCTTGCAGGTTGGACGCTTCGCCTATGCGGATTTGGCATAGGTGGCGGATCTGTTGGCGGGCCCGGGTCGCAGTTTCGACCCCGGGGCGTGACATATTAGAGTGGTATCAGAGCCTAGGTTGTAGGTCATGGTGGACTTAGAAACCCTAGGCTTATGGTTTGACCCTTGGTTGACTTCGTGAGAGCCGTGATTTATAGCGAGAGTCCTGATTGAGTTTTATACCTCTCCCAAGAGACGGGAGGAGTGATTGGCATGTTTATTCTCCTAAGTGATTATGTTTGCTGCAGACAACATAATGCTGTGAAACGGGTGACATGCTTTAGACTTTCGCTGGATTGGGTCGAGCGTTGTTGTGTGCTGTTTTGTTGTTTCGTCGTGGCGAGCGGTGTCTCCCCGACGCTGGGTTTTGACCCGTGTGCATCCTGTCATAGCAGTTGAGCTTAAGCAGTTGGTTTTGGGCCGGATACCCGGATCGAGGTCAGAGAACTCCGGACCCAGATGACAGGATTGTTAGAGGCTTATCAGCGACAGAGTAAGCAGCTGGTCTTGGTGACACAGTTGTCGGAGCACTGAGTAACCCCCTCCGTGCCAATGTTTAGTGCCGAGACACCGAGGCAGGGTGGATAGTTGACGGCAGAGGAGCTGTGGGACATGATCGATCTATTGAGCCAGATTTGGCAGATGAACCACCCCGACTCGTAAGATTGAGTTTGGAGCCTTTGGAGGCAGAGTCGTGGTTGGTGGTGATGGAGTGATTAATTGAGAGCCTCCCTGTGCTAGAGAGTGTATGCAGTTGTTGAACTGCGCACTCCGGATTCGAGGGACGAGGCGCATAGGATATATGAGACTGGGAGTGGATTGCGCCAGGACACCTTTCTGTTATTTAGTCCCTCCATTGTAGATTTGGACGCCTCGTTGAAGTAGGCATTATGTATGGAGCGTGGCATTGCAGTTCCTTTGGATAGGGATCTACCGCCAGAGGAGAGTTCTGGATTTTGGCGCTTGGCGCCGGGTGATGGAGGACAGATCGGCCGGCAGGGGCATGTCTGATTTCTTTTTCCTGGATAACGAGTTCCCGAGATGTCAGAGTTCGGGTGGACCCTGATGGCAGCATCAGTATTCATATCAGAGTGGCGCAGCGGTAGCGTGGATTCGTTATCTGCGGAGGACCTTATTCGTCGCCTCAATGTGATCAGAGACAGAGGTCGTGCTTCCTAGTGATAGTCCTGATTTTCAGGCAGTTTGAGCGACAACCACTTGCTTTGAGCGGATGAATCTGTGCCGCCCGGTTGGAGGGCGCCATGGTAGTGGATTGAGTGTCGCAGGTGGGATTTCACCACAGTAGTCGGAGTTAGAGCATGTTCCACTCTTGCTGGGCTAAAGGCAGATTTGTTACCACGTGCACTAGAGGTGCAGGTTCCTGTTGTTGTTGTGCACGTGAAGGAGGCTTTTGGATCATGTCCAGTGCGGCCGAGACCGCGAGTTACCGGCAGAATTATTGGGAATTGTAGCAATTCGGTGTTTCGACCCTGTGCTTGAGATTGTTTGGCACAATGCCACAGAATGTTTGACTGCGGCGAGAGAGGACTTTGATCTTCGGCAAGGCAGACAAGAGGAGGCTTGCTTGTTGAGATTGTTAGAGCACTCGGGTTTTAGCGACAGGGTGAGAGGTGCTTACGGCGGCACCGGGACTCAGGGATATCTCTGTTGCCCACGAGATCCCGGGTGTGATTTCACCTTAGTTGTTGGTAATGCCGCCGGTTAGGGAGATAGAGATTGCATTTGACGTGGTTCGGGGAACCGCGCCACCCTGGACAGCACCTCATTGGATATCGCCGGTAGAGCTGAGAGAGCTGATGGCACAGTTGCAGGATCTGATGGATCGAGGGGTCTGTTTGACCTAGTGCCACGCCGTTAGTATACGGTGGTGATGCCACGTCGTTGATACACGACTGTGAGGGTCCTTTTATGGTTCGAGTGTAGACAGGTCCGGGTGGTATCTAGGACCTTTCGATGGAACTATGCTCAGGCGGTTATTGTATAATGCGAGTACCTACTCGGAATCAGACAGCCGAGGACTTCGCCTAGATGGCGTTCAGGGCACGGTAAGGGCATTTTGAGGGCATAGTGAGGCCAAATGGAATGACTAATGCCCTGTGACTTCAAGATCTGAGGAATCGTATGTCCCAGTTGTACTTGGACGGACTGGGAGTGGTGTTTCCCGAGGATATTTTGCTTTACTCCCAGAGCGACTTGGAGCACGAGGAGCACTTTGTGGAAGTGCTAGCATGCCCGTGTGGATGAAGCGGTGTGCCAAGTTATTGAGGTACAAGTTGTAGCTTCAGAAGCATACCTTCTTGGGTCACTTTGTTCGAGCCGTAAGGGCGGCGGTGGAACCCGACCAAATGGATGTTATTCAAGTTTGACTGAAACCAACATTTATTCTTGAGGTGAGGAGCTTCTAGACTTGGCGGTGCCGGGAGAGCATGGCCAATGGATAATGTGACTGATACTAGCGCCAATGCTAGTGTTTCCAGTGTTGGGAGATGGAATTGTGTGTTTTAGTGATGCCTCCCATTGTGGCGGTAGAGTTACCGTGGGTTGATCTTCGGTCCACACTTCATTAGTCCAACCCTATGAGTATTGTGGCAGCATGTACCGCTGTTTTGCAGGCAGCTTGGATTCCACAGTTGAGCCTTTCAGGACGCCTTTTATTTCCAGCTTTGATTGATGTACCTGGGCGTAGGCTATGCCTGCTTGGGTATCAGTTCTGATTACTCAGCATCTTGAGTGGGATTTTCGCGGATTGTCGTTGTTGGTTCGGATTTTGACCGCGAGTTTGGGCATCCGCATTATGATCGCCTTTCGAGCCAGTTTTCACTCCCGTTCACCGACGGTTTGGTCCCTGTCAGGGTGTCCTTATTAGTTGAGAGATCGACTTCGACCCGTGGGTCTGTTGGGGTTATGTTGGCATGTTGAGTGACCAACCGTGGCATGAGATTGTGTCTCTTGTGGATCCCTTTTGAGGGTAACCCGCGGGTGAGTAGCCCACTCGGGTGATTTTGGATCGGGAAGTAACCGAGTGAAGACCCCAGCTTATTGGATGAATGTGTGGGTATGCTTCGGGTCGCCTTGTTGAGATAGGCACCAGGGTGTGGTTTGGTGCGTGTTGCACTGGTGGTTATTTTGTTTCCCCCAGCTTTGATGGAGCCCCTGTATTGTTTCACGTCCCAGCTCAGGAGTGATGTGTTTTTGGATCCCTCGCTCGTGATTGACTTGCCCCTTCGAGATCTGTGATTGTTGGAGTACGAGGGACGCCCGTTGCGATTTCTGGCTCGAGAGATGAGAAAATTGCATATCGGGCCATGCCGTACTTGTTGTTGTTGTTGTTGGGGAGTAATCACGGGGAGTGAGTGATGTTTCGGGAGCTGGAGACGTTATTGATGGATACCTACCCGTGGTATTTGGGACTCTTGGGGGATTTGAGCTAGTTTCGAGGACGAAACTTTCCTCAGTGGGGGAGGATGTGAGGACCCGGATCCCCACGACGAGATTACTGGTTGACCAGCAGCTCCTGGAGGCTTATGGGGAGTGTCTGTGGTATTTGTGCACCAATTGTACACAAGTGATGGGCTCAGTGTGTTAAATGGATCACGTGGGTGATCGGTGGACTCCGTCGGAACTCCAGAAGTGGTTTCGCGCGCCATGGATATTAAAATTGGACTCAGCGCGAAGTTTGGATCAAGGAACATCTTCCCGGATGCCTTCGGCAATTTTTAGAGTTGGAATTTGGCAAAATGGATTTCGGATTTGGATTCAGCGCGCGAAAACGATGAAAATGGACTATTCACTTGTTTTTTTCGGAGTCCGGATGATTCGGCACATTTTTCGAGGCAAGGTTACTGTTCCGGCACCGGCGGCGGCGGCGTGCGGCGGCGGGCAGCGGCGGAGCGCGGCGGAGCTGGCTCGGGCGGGTGCGCGGTCCACCGCGGAGGCGTGCACCGGTCGCGGGCCACGTGGCGGCTCCCAGTTGGGCCGGCGCAGCGGGCGCGGTCCACGGGAAAGGCGGGTGTACGGTGGACCGGTGGGGGGACACGTGGCGCACACCGGTTGGCCGGTCCACGTCCACTCGGTCCACGGTGCACCTGCGGGCGCCTCGGGAAGCGTGCGTGCAGAGGCACAGGCGGCGGGCGCAGAGCGCACGTGGGCGCGTTGACGGGCTGTTCCCGCGCGCGGGCGGCCACGTGTCGGCGTCTGGTGGCGCCACGTGTCGCATTGTGTGTGGAGGGAGTTGCTGTCGCCTGTTTGGCGGGCGACGTGGAGGCCCTGCTGAGTTCCGGGCTGCTACAGTGCGCGCGCATGGGGATTTCGGGCTGCTACAGTGCGCGCCCGAAAGTCCCATGCGCCCGGAAAATGGGACTTGTTCGGTATTTCGTGATTTGTTTTTGGAGCCTATAAAAGCGACCCGAGCTTCCTTCTTTCCCCTTTTTCCTGCTTTTTCGAGCCTCCTCTCGCCATGGTGCCTTCAGCAAAGATGTTCCCCGAGCTTGGCTGCATCCTTCTGCAAAGTTTTGAGATTTTTGGTGGCACGCTTATCGAGGTTTCCATTTTTACGGCGCGGCGCGACGCTCGTCCTTTTGGGTTCCCCTTCGTCGCGTTTCGGTGCGCGAGCTCCCCCGGCCTACTCCGACCACCTTTTCGAGTGATTTCTTCACCGCTGGATCCGCGACGGACAGATCTACGATCTTGGTATTTTCAGCTTTCCCTCATTTCGCGCTTTTCGAGGTGTTTGTTCGAGCTTACTGTGACCCCATTTCTGTGAAGGAGATTTGGACAGCGGCATGGTCTTTCGGCGTTATCTCCGCAACCGGGCATCGTTTGACCACGTACTTATACACTTTTTTCATCTACTCAACGCAAGGAATATCACAGTATTTTTCTTGTATTTTTCTGAGTTTTTCCCGAAGGTATATGTTCTTCCCCTTGTCTGTAATTGGAATTACAGTTATGTTGCTGTGTGGTTTTGCGCACCTGTACTGTGGAATTTGTAACTCGGCCTACGGGGCTTGGAATTGGACGTGCAGGTACTCGTTTCGAAGGTATCGACGCGAGGATTGCTGTGATATTTTTATTGGATTTTTTTGGGCACTTTCGGCAGGTGAAATAAGCACGACTTTGGGACTGATTTTCAGACTGTGTATACTTGGTTAATTTTGGAATAAAAGTGTAATGTTGGGCCTTATTGTTGTACCCAGGGGTGTTTGCAAGTGTTGCTGGACCCGTTGGATTTGCAGACTTTGATTTCGGGGTACTTTCAGCTGTTGGGAGTCGAGGCTTTCGCGACGTGCACCGAGGATGCAGTTTCGGCAGAATTTGGACTGTGAGCATCTGCACACTTCACCGACTTCAGGTTTGCCTTGGTTTAAGCGCTTCAGGTGGGTAAGCTTAATATCAGTAACTGTATAAGGCAATGCTTATGTTATGGCGAATATAAGTGCACTTGTGGGGATGTCACCCCTCTATGACTGATGCATGCATGTTTAGGATACATGGTTTATGTTTGTAAGGTAGGTAAGCTTGATAATGATATTTGTATAAATGATTGCAAGAATAGTATTTATGAGGTATACTGAGGACTTGCATGACTTGGACATCTATGTGATGATTAGGGTAAGCTTACCCAGGATAATGTTACCCTATGAGATTATGTAACATGCCATGTTAGCACATAGCCTTTCATGTGGTTGGTTTATGCTTTGGGACAGGATTTCATAGCTATGTGCGGATTATACTCTGAGGAGTTATTATGATCGAGGATTATGGTCAGGTGTAGGCATGTGGATTACTTTGTTGTATCTTTCTTGAGGACAAATGCATGCTTGTATGGACATATAGTTAGGCCCCCTTTTTATTGCTACACTACTTATTGGAACTTGACTTAGGAGAAACCATGCTTTTCCTTTCTCCTTTTTGTTAGTCAGGTGGTCTGTGTTGCTCGGGTTCGAGCAGGGGTCTGGATAGTGTAGTCGGGACTTCGTGTCTGGGACAGGTTGGCTTAGTTGTGGGGCTTTGCGGCAACCGCGGATATTGGGCGGTTGACCGGATGTTTCTCTATGCACCTGATTGGGTATCAGTTTTCTTTAGTGGATGGAGTTTCCCACTTATCGTTCAGTTGCATCCGATTGAGGTCGGGTCTTTCCTTGGTGGTTGAGTTTTCCCACTTTGATCAGATTGATGATCAAAGTCCTGCTATATAGAGATACTTGTGATACTGATGACAGAGATACTTTACTCGTGTGGGTCGCTCCCCTCGAGTGCCGCTCCGGAGTAGGCTTTAGACCGTGTTGGGTTCCGGTCAGACCGTGTTGGGTTCCGGTCATTTGGACAGTGGAGATACTGAGTTCGGGAGATTGGTGACAGAGCAGGCAGTACCGGGTTTTATACCGGTTCATTCGATTGGGTTTATTTCGGTCAAATACTTTTATTGTTACACTCGTGCCTGGGGGCCGAGTGCAGACTGGGAGTTGAGTTTAGATCAGTGCTAGTCTTATTGAGAGCCGTTTGGTTGACGGTGGTCCCATGTCGTTGAGAGTACTTTGACCGCTGTGTGAGAGGTTGAGCATCATGATTCTATCCGTTCTGAGAGAGAGCGTGGATTTTGACCATAGCCTGCATGAGCCACTACTCGATAGCGAGTTAGTCCGTTTGGGCGCCCTACGTAATTCCTGCCCGTCAGCGGGAGGTGGTTGTAGGTGGGCGCAGGTTTGACTGGACCAGATGTGGCAGTCAGCTCGATTGGGTCGCTTGTGCACTTCATGTGCTAGTGGTTGCATACCACTGTTTGGTTCTCCCCCTTTTGCCTTTAGATAGGGGCATGGTAGCTATTGAGAGTCTCCAGTTTACTCATTTCAGTCTTATGACTCGGGTTAGTTTATGTCTCTTGAGGACTTGGTGGGCAGACCGTCGGGTCTGGCGGTGGTACCCACTGAGAACTCCTTTTTGGTGTAGTTCTCACACCCATTGGGGGTTTTTCCCCCCTTTCTTTCCCTCCTTTGTTTTGCAGAGTCTTAGCGGGTGTTGCTGACTCTGCGGATGTTGATCGAGGCGAGGGAGTCGCGAGCTTGATCCCTACCCGTCGTTGGAGAGTAGCGGTACCCCCTTCAGAGGAGATCATCAGTAGATTAGTTGTTTCTTTTTCCTCTTTTGAGAGACTGTTGTAGTGAGGATATTTTGTATTGAGAGACTGTACACTGTTGTATTTATTGGAGTTACCTCCCGTTTGAGTTCAGAGCTTGTATTTGAGGATATTGTTTTATTATTATTTTGGGAGGCGGACAGTGTTGTTTTATTTCCAGTTGTACAGTGATTGATTTTGGTTATACAGCAGATTTTTTATTTATAGCTCTGATATCTGTTTAGCTATAGTACTTTCCTTGCAGGTTGGACGCTTCGCCTATGCGGATTTGGCATAGGTGGCGGATCTGTTGGCGGGCCCGGGTCGCAGTTTCGACCCCGGGGTGTGACAAAAGATGCTTAATTTTCACCTGCTGAAAATGCCCAGAAAATTCCCAAAAAAATATCACAGTGATCCTCGCGTCGATACCTTCGAAACGGGTTCTTGCACGCCCAAATCTGAGTTAGGTAAGTCAAGATATAAATTCGACAAGGTGGTACCCTCAAAAGATTTCAGCACAAAAAGACTGTAGCACTGTACACAGAGAAACAGTGATTTTCACCTCTGATGAAATCTCGGAAAAATCCAAGAAAAATACGAGCGCGTTCCTTGCGATCTGTAGATGAAAAAGTTGTATAAGCTCGTTTTCGTCTGACGCTCGTGCGCAAAGATATGGCCAAAACACCTCGATGTTGTCCCACAATTCCACACAGAAAAAGGGTCAAGAAAGAACGTCGGGATCCGTGCCACAGACTCAAAACCAAAATGCGCGATCAATACAAAAGATGAAGTCCTACCTATCAGGAGTAAGCCAGTGCAAGAATCGCTAAAAACGAAGGTCGGGGTAGCCCAAGGGAGCCCTCACACTGTACTGCGGCGAAGAAGAACACAGGGAAAGAAACGTCGCACCGCGCCGTAAAATCTGGAACCTCGGGATGCGTGCTCCTAAAAACCCCAAAACTCTGCAGGAAGATCAAGCACTCAAAGATGAACAAATCATCTTAAGGGAGCTCGGGCAGAGGAGGCTCGAAAAGGGGAGAAAAACCTCCAAAAAGGCAGCTCGGGCTGCTATTTATAGGCTGAGGAAAACAATTCCAAAAATACCGAGCTTGTCCCAAATTTCGGGCGCCCGGTCCGGTCCGCCCGAATTCGGGCGCGCACAGTGCGGCCCGGCCCGCCAAGTTTCGGGCGCGCACAGTGCGGCCCAGCCCGGCCCATCCCGTCGCACGGGATCGCGCCTCCGTCCGACCCGCCTTAGGGCCCGCCACGTGTCCGCCGAACACGGGACAGCCATGCAAGTGCCCGCGGAGAGCGCCACGTGCCCTCGCCCGCAGTCAACGCGGTGGGTGGCGCCCGCGAATCAGCGGGTGCCACGTGGCGCTGCCCACGACCGGCCCACCTGCCCGCATATGGCCACCTGCCCCGACACCTGCCCCGCGCGTTGCGTGGACCGCGCGCACCAAGACCAGCCAACCACAAGACGGCACGTGGCCAACCCTCGGTCCACCGTGCACCCCGCAAAATGCCGTGGACCGCGCCGCCTGAACCATAAAAACAAAACCCGCCACGTGTCACCGCCCTGGTGCACGCCCACCGCGTGGACCGCGCACCTGCCCGCGCCCCCCCACGCGCCTGCCCGCCCGCTGTGCCGCCTGCCCGAGGCCGCGCCGCCGCTGCCCGCCGCCGCCGCCGACGCCGGCGATCGCCGGAAACACTGTTCCGGCGGTGAACAGTGATATTACTGTAGCAAGCTCCGAAAAATACATGTAAATAGCCCATTTTGACCGTTTTTGCGCGCTGAGTCCAAATCTGGTGTCCGATTTGCCAAATTCCAATCCTAAAATTTGCCGAATGCATCCGGAAAGGTGTTCCTTTCTCCAAACTTCGCACTGAGCCAAATTTTAATATCCGTTTCACGCAAAACCTCTTCTAAAGATCCGACGGAGTCATCCGATCACCCGCGTGATCTATTTAAGCCCAAAGTCCAACACTTGCATCCAAATTGGCGTACGAACACCGCCGACATGCCACTTAGGCCTCCAGAAGGTGTCGGTCACACTGTAGAAGCCCTGCAAACATCCGGGTCACCACATCCTCCCCCACTAAAAGAAAGTTTCGTCCTCGAAACTAAAGTCATTCCTCAAGCAGGAACCTCAACCAAATGGGGGGGGGGCGTAGATATCCAATCATCCACCACTCGAGCTCCCAAGGCTGTCTAATACCTCCTCCAGAGACGCGATACAATCCTCAGGTCTCTAACTAGAACAAAGTAGAGGCGGGCATTCCAGAAAACCGCACCACCTCATCCAAGTACAGCTGGGCTAACCTCTCGAGCTACCAAGTAGCCTACATCGGTACAGGCATCCACTCCTCCCAGGGCCCCGATAATCCAACCACAAGTCCATCGGCAGAAAAGCTTGATCCCAATACGTCTGTACTCCCAAGGTATCCAATATAAGTCCCACAACTTATTACGTAGACTCTGATCTCAAATTTGTTAACCATCGGGATGTATAAGCAATTCCCCAACTCTCCGGCATCAACACACAGCCATATGCAGTTGAGAAAACCAGATTGCAAATCAACATTCAGGAAGACCCGGGGCCCTTACAACCCGTAAATCAAATCCTCCAAGCTCGACAAGGGTGCTAGCTGCAGATGGTCACTTCATCTAATTCCCAGGGATCCACGCAAAGCCGAAGTGAACCAACCTTCCACATCTCGACTAGCACCGGCGCCCCCAAAGGTGACACACTTGGTCTGACAAAATTCCCAAAATATCGAATCCTGAAGTTGTGTCCTCAACTCTCAAACTAGTGACATGCTAGACAACTCCGATAGGAGAACAGTCGGGAACTCGCAACCAAAGGGAGTATCCCCGAGTCCCGGCGCTGCCGTAGGCCCCTCAACCATACCAGCCAAAAGGCTACTCCACCACTGCGAAACATCCGCTTCGCTCACGAAATCAAAACCATAGAGGGGAAGATAACCCTCAAGCAACCCAAGTACACCAACACCTCCAGGCCTGGCTCCCCAAGAAAACTGCCTCGCGGCATAATTAACCGCCGCGAAAGAAAGCCGAACCCGCCAGCCCAACAAGTACCACAACAACATCCCGCAACTGAGCCAAGACCGTCAGGTCTACCGGCAAAATCCAGGACTCAAGCTGCACCGGGCAGGACCAACAACTCTCCTCCACAAGCTAAGCGCGATCGGGAAAACAAGCCTCCTGTGCGCGAGGTGACCATCCTGCCCTAACCCAAGTAATGAAGCAAAAGCATTACCCACCAAGAAAGGAAATTCTCCCGTATCAAGAAGATACGAACCCAAAAGTCCGGAACAACTCAAACCTACCACCACACCGACCGCTGTAACATATGTGCTCCGACAGTCTCAAAAATCCACTATCCAGGAAAAAGAAATCGGGAATGCCTCCTCCGACTGATCTGTCCTCCATCACCCGGCGCCAAGCGCCTGAATCAGAACTCGCCTCTGGCGGCAGATCCCAATCCAAAGGAACCACAATGCCACGCTCCGTACCCGGCGCCTACTCCAATGAGGCGTCCCAAATCTGAAATGGAGGGCCCCAACGAATTAAAAGGTATCCTGGCGCAATCCACTCTCAGACACTCATATCCTATGCGCCCCGTCCCTCTATACATGGAGCGTGCAGTTCAGCAACTGCGTTAACTCTTGACACAAAAGGCTTCCAAGTACTCTCTATCCCCCACCGAACAAGACCCTGTCTCCAAAGGCTCCATACTAAATCCCACGAATCGGGGTGACTCATCCGCCAAAACTGGCTCACTTGATCAAGCAATCCCACAGCTTACCCGCTGCCAACTGTCCACCCTGCCTCGGTGCCCCAACACTAAACGTCGGCACGGAGGGGGCTACTCGCTACTCCGACAACTGTGCCACTGCGCTGCTCCGACAACTGTGTCACTGCGCTGCTCCGACAACTGTGTCACTGCTCCGCTGATCTGCCTCCAACACATCTACCCTTCGGGTCCGGAGCTCTCAGACTCCAATCCGGGTATCCGGCCCGAAACAACCAGCTCCGACCCAACAGCCGCACCAAGGTGCACCCGGGTCAGGGCCCAACGTCGGGGAGACACCGCTCACCACGACAAAACCGCAAATCAGCACACCCCAAACACTCGACCCAATCTAGCGAAAGTCAAAGACATCCCTCTATTTTTGTAACTTTATGTTGTCTGCAGCCAACATAACTGTCACGCCCCGGGTGTAAACCAGAACCCGGGCCCGTCTACAGATCCGCCGTGCACACAGTATTTCCCGTGTATACGAAGCGCCAAACCTGCTCAGATATAAGAAAACAATAAAAGAGCAACAAAAACAGAGCTGAACTAAAACTAATACATCTCAGACTGAAGCTGGAAATAAAATACAATACATCTGTATAAATGATACATCTGTCCCTCCCAGCTCACCAAAATAAATACAACCTGCTGGCAAAAGCCAGTCCCAAATGAAAAAGTACAACCGTCTGAGGAAACCTGGGTACACCAACAGTCCAGCTAACACGCTCATCCTGCCTCGAGATCTATCTACTCAGCCGTCCTCTCTCCTCGACCCGCCGCTAAAAGCCCATCAGCACCCGCAGAAGACACTGCAAAACAAAGAAGGAGAAAAAGAGGAAAGAAGAATGGGGGTGAGAACTACTAGTAAACCAGTAGCCTCCCCTAGTGGGTAAAACCTCAAACTCTGACACCCCCACTAGGCCTACCAGAGGCAAAAAGGAAAGAAGAGTGGTAAGAAATGAAACCGCTGCCAAAAGGGAAATCTACCACTACTATGCCTCTAAAATACAGTCCTAGACTGTGATAACCGTAAGCAACAATAACCAACCGTCCCAGATGAACCCAATCTGTACCGCCCTCATCATCGGGCAAATAAGCCGCGCCGATGTGATAGCAAGATTCCTGCTGCCGCCCTCATCATCGGGCCAATAAGCCGCGCCGATGTGATAGCAAACCCTGTCCATAACTGTCCAGTCCCGGCCTCCGAAGGGGATCTCGAGGGGAGCTACCCACACGAGTAAAGCACCACCGGGCAATAACCGCGCCGGGGTAATAAAAGCCTCACCGGGCAATAACCGCGCCGGTGATAAAAGCAGGATTAGATCACAACTATAAAGCCCCCAGTGGAACACAACCCTCCACTAAACGAAAACTGATTCCCAATCAGATGCAAAAGTAACCATCCGGTCAATCGCCCAATATCCGCGATTGCCGCAATACCCCACAATCCACGACCAAGTCTAACAACCAACCTCCGGTCAACCGCCCAATATCCGCGGTCGCCGTAAAAACCCACAATCACAATCATGTCCCACATCCGACATCTGGTCAACCGCCTACTATCCGCGGTTGCCACAAAACCCTCTAGTCCATAATCATGCCCTATCACCGATGTCCTATAACCGACATCCGGTCAACCGCCCAATATCCGCGGTCGCCGCCAAAACCCATGATCCATAATCCAGGCCCCGGCTACACTATCCCAAACCCCTGCTCAAACCCGAGCAAACCCACCTGACTAACGAAAAGGAGAAAGAAGCAAACAAGGTTTCTCCTAAGTCAAGTTCCAGCATGAAAGTGTAGCGATAAAAGATGGCCTACCTAGATGTCCAAACAAGCATGCAAGTGTTCTCAAGGAAATAAAGAAACAGGCGACCAATAGTGGTTCCACATGTGTAACAATTAATCACTCCGCATAGATATAACCATCATGCTAAAACATTATCCAACCACACATGTCTATGATCCATAATAAAGCGTCACTATCCACCTATGCATGTCATAAAGTCCTCAAATAGTACCAACCACTAACAGGATAATCATAAAGCCCATGATGATTAATCCAATCCACATGCAAGGTTAAACGCTAACATTCCATCCATACAAACATGTATAAGTCCCAACCACTATCAAATATCCACAATAGTAATTTCCATAGGAAAAACTCACAATTTATATCACTTAAGCATGCATGTCCAAATAAAGGGATAACTCTAATATTCCTAGTGAGCATGTCAAAATAGAGGTAAACAACAACCACCCACCTCGATCGCTAATTCCAAGTCCCAAAAGTGCCCTCGCCCAAACTGATAAGCCGCCGCGATCGCTGTACAAAATTCCCAAAAGAACATACACACAAATAAGCACACAAGTATCCGCAAACATGCTGTCCAGAATTCAGTCCCAAGGATCCCCTGTTTTTACCTGCGAGAAGTGCCCGGAAAATTCCAAGAAAAATACCGTCACGATCCTCGCGACGAACCCGTCGAAACGACTACCTGCACACTCAAATCCGAGTTTCCTACACTGAGAAACAATTCCGACAAGAGAACCACCTCGAAACAAACTGCTCACAAAAACTGAACCACAAGGTTCTGTAAACAGGAATATTCACCTTCGGGGCAAAATTCAGAAAATTCCAAGAAAATTTGGAGATATTCCTCGTGATGTGTAGATGCAAAACGCCTCTTGAATCGCCCCAATCCGATGCCTGTGCGCGAAGATATCGCCAAAATACCACGCCGCTGTCCCAAAACTCCGCCCCAGAAAATGAGGTCACAAGATGATCCGAAAAACCCATGAAAAGCTCGGAATGGGAAAAACCAGTAAACATGGGAAACATAGCCCTACCTGTCGTGAAGCCAACGGCGCAAGAATCGCCCCATTCGGAGGTCGGAGTAAGCTGGGGGAGCCCTCGCACCGAAATGCGACGAAGAAGAACACAAACGAACGAGCGTCGCGCCGCGCCGTAAAAATGGTAACCTCGGGATGCGTGCCGCTGAAAAATCTGGAACTCTGCAGATTGAATCGCCACAGGGAGATGAAGAAAACTCGTGAAGGTGGCACTGTGAAAGGAGGAGCAGGGAAAAAGTTCTCTGCAAAGGAACTCGGCCTATTTATACAAGCTGGAAACAAATCCAAAAATACCAAACCTGTCCCAAATTTCCGGGCGCTCCAACTTTCGGGCGGCTACAGTGTTGGGCCCGGCCCAACACTGTGCGCGCCCGGAAGTTCCCCAGGCCTCCACGTCGCCCCCCGCACAGCGTACAGCCACGCTGGCCGCCCCCTGCGCGACGCGTGGGCCAATGCCGCGGCGACACGTGGCGCGCACCCAGTCAACGCCCGCCTGCCGCGCCCACGTGCCCGCCTGCGCCCGCCGCCTGCGCCCCCTGCCAGGCGCGAATCCCGAGGCGCCCCGGTTCACCTCCGTGGACCCAGACTCCATGAGCCCACCAACCAGAAGACGCCACGTGTCCCGCCGGTCCATGCACCACGCCCGACTGCTCCGTAGACCAAGTCCACTGCACCGACCAATCCAGTAATGCCACGTGTCCAACCCCCCGGTCCACCGTGCGCCCCGCACTCTCCGTAGACCCCGCCCCGCGGACCGGCCCACTCCCGAGCCGCCACGCGTCCCGCCCCCGGTGCACGCCTGCCGCGTGGACCGGGCGGCCCGCGCCTCCGTCCGCCGCGCTGCCTGCGGCTGCTCCGCCGCTGCCGCCGCCGCCGGAAACACTGTTCCGGCATGAACAGTACCCGAAGCTCAAAAATAACAAGTGGGTAGTCCGTTTTGACCGTTTTCGCGCGCTGAATCCGAATTTGATGTCCATTTTTGCCAAATTCCAACTCCAAAATTTGCCGAAGGCATCCGGAAAGGTAATCCTTGGTCCAAACTTCGCGCTGAGTCCATTTTTAATATCCGCTTCGCGCGAAACCACTTCTAACGATCCGACGGAGTCCACTGATCACCCACGTGATCCAGTAAGCCCGAAGTCCGCCACTTGTCTCCAATTGGTGCCCAACACCTCCAACACACAGTACAGACTCCCCAGATGTCACCAATGACTCCACCACAGCTCTGCAGAGATCCAGGTCATCACAATAACTGTCCCACAAAAATAGGATATGTCGATCCCTCTTCACTCATAGGAAGAGTCAAATAAATAAATCACCGACTTTCGCAAAATGTCGCGTCTCTCACGCACTAACATCCTAGGGTCCGCCGAAAAGCCTAGGGTTTCCTAAGTCCCAACTGACCTATCCCTAAGCTCTGATACCACCTAATCTGTCACGCCCCGGGTGTAAACCGGAACCCGGGCCCGTCTACAGATCCGTCGTGCACACTATTTTTCCCGCGTACACAAAGCGCCAAACCTGCTCAGATATAAGAGATAATAATAAAAGAGCAATAAAAACAGAGCTGAACTAAAAACTAATACATCTCAGACTGAAGCTGAAAATAAAATACAATACATCTGTATAAATGATACATCAGTCTCTCCCAGCTCCCCAAAATAAATACAACCTGCTGGCAAAAGCCAGTCCCAAAGGTAATGGTACAACCGTCTGAGGAAACATGGGTACATCGACAGTCCAGCTAACCCGCTCATCCTGCCTCGAGATCTATCTACTCAACCGTCCTCTCTCCTCGACCCGCCGCTGAAAGCCCAGCAGCACCCGCAGAAGACACTGCAAAACAAGGGAGAAGAAAAAGAGGAAAGAAGAATGGGGGTGAGAACTACGAGTAAACCAGTAGCCTCCCCTAGTGGGTAAAACCTCAAACTCTGACACACCCACTAGGTCTACCAGAGGCAAAAAGGAAAGAAGAGTGGTAAGAAATGAAACTACTGAAAAAGGGAAATCTACCACTACCATGCCTCTAAAATACAGTCCTAGACTGGAATAACCGTATGCAACAATAACCAACCGTCCCAGATGAACCCAATCTGTACCGCCCTCATCATCGGGCAAGTAAGCCGCGCCGATGTGATAGCAAAATTCCTGCTGCCGCCCTCATCATCGGGCAAATAAGCCGCGCCGATGTGATAGCAAAACTGTCCATAACTGTCTGGCCCCGGCCTCCGGAGGGGAACTCGAGGGGAGCGACCCACACGAGGAAAGCATCACCGGGCAATAACCGCGCCGGTGGGATAAGTATCAAAAGCAGGACTGGATCACAACTACAAAGCCCCAGTGGAACACACCCCTCCGCTAAAAGAAACCCCGATCCCCAATCTGATGCATAAGTACACATACGGTCAACCGCCCAATATCCGCGGTAGCCGCAATAACCCCCAATCCAAAAATCGGGTACAATAATCCGTATCCGGTCAACCGCCTACTATCCGCGGTAGCCGCAATAAATCACAATCACAATCATGTCCCACATCCGACATCCGGTTAACCGCCTACTATCCGCGGTAGCCGCAATACCCCACAACCCATAATCAAACACAACCTGTCACCGACCCTCAGGTCCCCGCTACACTATCCCAAACCCCTGCTCGAACCCGAGCAACCAGACTCAAAGGTCTAAATAAGAAGGAGAAAAGGAAACAAACATGGTTTCTCCTAAGTCAAGTCCCAAAATGATATTGCAGCAATAAAAAGTGGCCTATCTAGATGACCATACAAGCATGCATATGTCCTCAAGAGCGATAAAAGAAAGTGTGACAAATAGTGGTTCCACATGTGTATCAATTAATAGCTCCGCATGGATATAACCATCAACATGCTAAAATCATTATTCAACCACACATGTCTATGATCCCTGATCCATGATAAATCACCGAAATGGTACC
Organism: Tillandsia leiboldiana; assembly: GCA_029204045.2. Classification (NCBI taxonomy): domain Eukaryota; kingdom Viridiplantae; phylum Streptophyta; class Magnoliopsida; order Poales; family Bromeliaceae; genus Tillandsia; species Tillandsia leiboldiana. The sequence continues at coordinate 152,525 of JAQNDB010000033.1, read as the reverse complement.
CGCACATAGATATGTCAAAATGTCTCAACAATTTATCCATTTAATTCACTTCCATAAAATCTATGTGCTAACATGGCATGTTAATTATTATTATTAAAATATCCCAATAATCCTGTTCCAACATGCTATGCCCACCAAATTTAATCTCACATAAATCATCCACCTATGCATGTACAACAGATCCTCAAGTGGTACTCTCCCACAAGACATTTCATATTATCCCAACATGAAAGTAAATCCCACATGCAAGGTTGAGTGCTAATATTCTATCCATACAAATATGTATAAGTCCCAACCACTATCAGATATCCACAATAGTACTTTCCATATGATAGGCTCACAATTATATTACTTTAAGCATGCATGTCCAAATAAAGGGATCACTCTAATATTCCTAGTGAGCATGTCAAAATAGAGGTAAACAACAACCACCCACCTGAAGTGCTAACTGTCCAAATCCCAACAGCTGAAAATACCAGATAAATCTAAATCTCCTACTCCAATGAGTCAGCAACACCCGCAACTCTCCTGGGCTCAATACAAAGTCCACAATTACACATAAGTTCCCAAAACTGCTCTTACAACCACATACAAATTTCAGTCCCAAAGATGCTTAATTTTCACCTGCTGCAAATGCCCAGAAAATTCCCAGAAAAATATCACAGCGATCCTCGCGTCGATTCCTTCGAAACGGCTACTTGCACGCCCAAATCTGAGTTCGGTAAGTCAAGATATAAATTCGACAAGGTGGTACACTCAAAAGATTTCAGCACAAAAAGACTGTAGCACTGTACACAGAGAAACAGTGATTTTCACCTCTGATGAAATCTCGGAAAAATCCAAGAAAAATACGAGCGCGTTCCTTGCGATCTGTAGATGAAAAAGTTGTATAAGCTCGTTTTCGTCTGACGCTCGTGCGCAAAGATATGGCCAAAACACCTCGATGCTGTCCCACAATTCCACACAAAAAAAGGGTCAAGAAAGAACCTCGGGATCCGTGCCACAGACTCAAAACCGAAATGCGCGATCAATACAAAAGATGAAGTCCTACCTCTCAGGAGTAAGCCAGCGCAAGAATCGCTAAAAACGAAGGTCGGGGTAGCCCAAGGGAGCCCTCACACTGTACTGCGGCGAAGAAGAACACAGGGAAAGAAACGTCGCACCGCGCCGTAAAATCTGGAACCTCGGGATGCGTGCTGCTAAAAACCCCAAAACTCTGCAGGAAGATCAAGCACTCAAAGATGAACAAATCACCTTAAGGGAGCTCGGGCAGAGGAGGCTCGAAAAGGGGAGAAAAACCTCCAAAAAGGCAGCTCGGGCTGCTATTTATAGGCTGAGGAAAACAATTCCAAAAATACCGAGCTTGTCCCAAATTTCGGGCGCCCGGTCCGGTCCGCCCGAATTCGGGCGCGCACAGTGTGGCCCGGCCCGCCAAGTTTCGGGCGCGCACAGTGCGGCCCAGCCCGGCCCATCCCGTCGCACGGTATCGCGCCTCCGTCCGACCCGCCTCAGGGCCCGCCACGTGTCCGCCGAACACGAGACAGCCATGCAAGTGCCCGCGGAGAGCGCCACGTGCCCCCGCCCGCAGTCAACGCGGTGGGTGGCGTCCGCGAATCAGCGAGCGCCACGTGGCGCTGCCCACGACCGGCCCACCTGCCCGCGTACGACCACCTGCCCCGACACCTGCCCCGCGCGTTGCGTGGATCGCGCGCACCAAGACCAGCCAACCACAAGACGACACGTGGCCAACCCTCGGTCCACCGTGCACCCCGCAAAATTCCGTGGACCGCGCCACCTGAACCATCAAAACAAAACCCGCCACGTGGCACCGCCCTGGTGCACGCCCACCGCGTGGACCGCGCACCTGCCCGCGCCCCCCCACGCGCCTGCCCGCCCGCTGTGCCGCCTGCCCGAGGCCGCGCCGCCGCTCTCCGCCGCTGCCCGCCGCCGCCGCCGACGCCGGCGATCGCCGAAAACACTGTTCCGGCAGTGAACAGTGAAATTACTGTAGCAAGCTCCGAAAAATACATGTAAATAGCCTATTTTGACTGTTTTCGCGCGCTGAGTCCAAATCCGGTGTCCGATTTGCCAAATTCCAATCCTAAAATTTGCCGAATGCATCCGGAAAGGTGTTCCTTTCTCCAAACTTCGCGCTGAGCCAAATTTTAATATCCGTTTCACGCAAAACCTCTTCTAAAGATCCGACGGAGTCATCCGATCACCCGCGTGATCTATTTAAGCCCAAAGTCCAACACTTGCATTCAAATTGGCGTACGAACACCGCCGACATGCCACTTAGGCCTCCCGAAGCTGCCGGTCACACTGTAGAAGCCCTGCAAAGATCCGGGTCACCACAGTAACCTTATGGACATTATTTAAACAGAGTAAACATGTCTCTGGGCAATTTGTTAGTTTTCCGTAGACTCTCGTTGAACGGAAAATGGATATCGTTCCGTTAATCGGCAAAATCGTCGGTTTTACGATTTCTGGCGCGTGTTTCGCGTACCACTGTATGAAAGAATGGATTCAGGTCACTGTAGTATTGTCGGGATGAGTATGCGTGAGTCTATTGCAGATCACAGTTTCTGTTCAGGGCCCAGCAGTTCAGCACCAGCCTCCCGGTAGTCATGCGGGAGTTCGGGACCGGCCTACGTCGGGGGTGTTCGTTCAACTGACTTCGAGGTGGGTACCCCATAGAACTTCTTTGCACATGTTTTCGTTATTGTTATATTCATCTTGTAAGGGGTAGTGGGGGTGACGTGGACCTCCGGATTAATGAACGTCGCGGTGGGAGGCTGGACGGGCAGTTCGCCCCCTCCGAACAACAGTAGGGTTGTTTGGAGCATGCTAGCGATGAGAACGGTGATCGGTGTGACCAGTCGGACGTCGAAAGGTGGGCTCCTCTCCCGACAGTTCTTGAGTCGGGAAACGAGGGTAATTGGTAAGAGCAAAGGTTTGACATGTTAAAATACTGCTAACCCCCCCGTATATGCTTATGTGTTCATTATCATCATATTTATGGCGACTGAGGGTCGGGGTACTCGTTGATACATCATGTTCTGGGTGATTGCCGAGGCAGGTGCTCGGTCTAGTTTACCGAGGTGGGTGCTCGGTCTGGTTGGCCGAGGTTGGTGCTTGGTCGATGCTCGAGGTTGCTACACACACACCAGCGGTTTGGCCACCGCGAGGGTGTGCTTTTCTGGAAAAGTGGTACGTTGACCCGTGTACCCCACGTGTGGGTGACGTAATGGGGTCCCTCATGGGTGGGGGGTGTGAGCGGTGCCGAGGAGGGTGCTCGAGGTCGTGCCGGGGCGGGTGCTCGGTGCGATTTACTGAGATAGGTGCTCGGTGTGGTTGCCGGGGCAGGTGCCCGGGTTTGGATTGTACATGGGGAGGGTTTTACTGTGATTTGCCTTACTTTTAGCCCTTATTGCATTTTACTGTCGATTGCACGATGATGAGGGTGGTTGCTCTGGCTTTTATTACAGTTTGCTTTTCATACTTTGTATCTTGTGTCGCCGACTCCCCACGCTGTGACAGGTTCAGTCAGGGGTGAGAGCCAGGGCGACGGTTAGGCCGCGATGAGAGGTCTATCGGCCTTCGAGGCTACAGACTGCGGTTAGTTCTTCTTTTGCTCATTTCATTATCTGTTAGTGGCTATGTGGGTGTGTTGCTTTTGTGGGGTTGACTTGGATGTTGGGATTATTAAAAAAAAAAAACTCCGTGGATGAATGTTTCGTTTACTATCTGCTTGTTGCCCGTTTTCAAACCAAAAAGAAAAAGAAAGAAAATATTGTGAAAATGATTTGAAAAATGTTGGTGTCGAGTGGGCACCGTTTTCAAAACCCTGTATGTTACGGAATTTGAGTTGGCGTAGTTTCGTGAAAGTCTCAAGTCTTGAAGATTGAAGGTGAAGGAAAGTTGGATCATTTAACTCAATCTCAAGAAAGAAGAATTCAAAAGGATCAGGTATGTTTAACTAAAGAATTTGTGTGATCCGAATACTTCTTGTAGTGTAGAAACACTTGGAAGAATCTTTCATTGCATAAAAATCAAAAACTGGACTTGGGACATGTTCAGGATCCAGATCAGGTTGTTCGATCCGGATCCCGAAGGTGGTTCGTTCATACATCGTCGCAATCCGGATCGTAGTCTCTTGATCCGGATCCCGAACGTTGAGTTTACCATCTACCTTGAACGATCCGGATCTTGCTTCGCAATCCGGATCCCGAACGTTGATGTTTGGTAAACTGTATGAACGATCCGGATCGTAGTCACATGATCCGGATCCCGAACCTTCGTTTTTCTGGAATTGGCTGTTTTGTTATGACGATCCGGATCCTAGTTATCACGATCCGGATCGCCGTCCGTAAAAATCCAGAAATGGTTGGTTTTTGATTCTTATCTCCTTCCTAGGGTTTCTAACCTATAAATACACCCTATGTCTTTCTTTCTAGGGTGAATCCATATAGCCGTCATTTTCTTGTATCATCTTATACGGCTATAGATCCACATATAGAGAAGAAAGGAAATCACTAGAGAATACTCTATGTTTCTTCATCTATATTGATTAGTTTGATTCTAGGTTTTCATACTCACATCTTGAGTTGAATCAAACTAATGAATACTTAGATGGTATTTCCGATCTATCTTTGATCTAAGTATTCGGCGGATCATCACCACCCAAAAACAACGATTTACCCCAAAAATCGGCGCGTGGATTCGCGTGTCCTTGTGGATTCAAGGTTCAATCGCTCTCGTGGATTCGGAGCGAGGCACGTTCGTGGATTCGAACGGTGCTATTGGGTGAAGACCGTGGATTCGGTCGGACGTCGTGGATTCGACGTTGGACGCCGTGGATTCGGCGTTGGGCGCAGATCGTGGATTCGAGAAGCGTCTGGAGCGAGCGGAGAAGATCCTCTAGGAGCGTATGGAAAAGGTTGAGTCGTAAGTGTGTACGGTAAATCACCTTGTACGTGTTTTAATTCTAGTGGATTTCTGCCGTGTTATCGGTCCCGTGGTTTTTTACTCCGGTGATGGAGTTTTCCACGTAAAAATCTTGCGTGTTATTTTATTTTCCGCATTGGGTTTTATCGCAACGATTTTTTGGAGTGTTTATACGTTTACACCTATTCACCCCCCTCTAGGTGTTTCTTCCCCTATTTAGATCCGTATTATATACGACCCAACAAGTGGTATCAGAGCGGGAATAGGGTTGTGAACAATGGTTGAAGGTGGAAACATCAATCGACCCCTTTCTTTGATGGAACAAATTATGCGTACTGGAAAGTACGGATGAAAGCCTTTTTATCTTCCATCGACGAAAGGGTGTGGCATTCAATTGAATCAGGATGGTCTAATCCAACTGAACTTATCTCTGATGTTCACACCTTAAAACCTAGGTCGAAATGGACCAAGGAAGAGTTTGAGTTATCTTCTTACAATGGCAAGGGGATTAATGCTATTTTTAATGCCTTATCTCAAACTGAATTCTCTCGCGTCTCGGCATGTGAGACTGCGAAAGAAATCTGGGATGTTCTCCAGGTTACACATGAGGGAACTAACCTCGTGAAGATTCAGAAACTGCAAATGCTTACGAGCAAGTTTGACTCTATCTTAATGGCAGAAAATGAATCTTTCACGGACTACTATACACGATTGCAAGACATCGTAAACTCATGTGCTAATCTGGGAGAGAAGATTCCAGAATTTAAGATTGTAAGAAAAATCTTAAGAACTCTTCCTGAACGATTTCGCCCAAAGGTTACTGCCATTGAAACTATTAAACACCCGGACGAAATACGTGTAGAAGAATTAGTTGGTTCATTACAAACTTATGAAATGACTTTTAATACTAACAATTCTTCTGGAAAAGCATCCTCTTCTAAGTCTTCAGGTTATGCGTTGAAAACAACTAAGGAAGAAGACGCGGATACATCCTCCTCGGACGATGACGAGAACCTTTCTATGGAGGAATTTGAGAAGCAGCTCGCTCTCTTGACGAGGAATTTTCGCCGCAACTTTCGAAGGGGTAATTCAAGCAAATCTCCATCCTTCGGAAAGTGGAACAAAGGCAAGGGTACTCCAAGTCACAAGTCAAGAAAGCAGGAAAACTTCTCAAAGGATAAGAAAAGTTCAGAAGGACAACTACAATGCTTCAAATGTCGAGGCTACGGCCACATTGCAACGGAGTGTCCTAACAAGTATCCGGCAAAGAAGAAGGCGATGCAAGTCATCACTTGGGATGACAACTCAACGTCAAACGAGTCGTCTTCAAGTGATGAAGAAAAGAGCTCCACGGCATTCCACGCGTCCATATCTTCACCCTTCATGTGCTTTATGGCAACTACGTCTGAATCATTGTCCAACTCCACTGTTGAAAAGAATGCAATGGACAATGAATCGGATGATTCGGAAGGTGAAGAGTTTGCTCTAGCCTATCACAGATCTTTACAGGATTTAAAGAAACCGGCTAAGCAAAACAAGGGGTTGAGAGGGAGATTGCAGGATCTCGAAGAAGAAGTAAAAAGGGTAACTTCTCTCTCGACCGATCTTGAAGTGGAAAGGGATAGTTTGATAAAAGCAAATGTTTCCCTTCAAGAGTCCAATGAGCAGCTCAAGAAGAACTATATAGATATGGTGAACAAAGCAAACTACTTCTTGAAGCTCTATGGCGAGGGCCGACAGGAAAGACGGGAAATGACAGAGACCATTCTCCAACTCAAGGATGACTTACAGCAATTCTCCTTGGGAAGGAGTAAGTTGGATAAACTCCTTGGTCTTGGTCAAACAAATCGGTTCGGCCTCGGGTACACTCAAACTGGAAACAGTCCAAGTTCGAGTGGGACAGTCTTTGTGCCTCAGTCGGTATCTCCTCCTCCGACATCGGAATTCAAGACAAACAACGACAACAAACCTACCTCATCCTCTTCGGAATCGTCAAGCTCAAAGGTATGTTTTCGTTGTAATTGTGCAGGGCACATCGAAAGAAATTGCGAGATTGAAGCTCAAAGAACAAATCAACCACATCTTGCAATTGCTACCAATAAGCTCACTTCCCGGAATTCAAGGAAGGATTTTTCAAAAGGAAAGAACATTGGTAGCACCTCAAACAAGACGATGACAAAAGAAAAAGATCAATCATACAAGACGTCGTCTTCAAGGAGAATCTCTCAACCTTTACCAACATACTCCAAAACTCAAAAGGTTTGGGTATGCAAAGGTGAAACCCCTCCTTGTCCTTAATCGTTCTACGATTAAATCTTGTATAGTTTATGTAGACTATTTTCTTTTCTTCTTTTTCTTTTGGCCGACCCGTCAACCATCCTTGGGAGGTAAGTGGTACATCTTTTTATTGGTTGATGATTTCTCTCGGTTTTCTTGGGTAGCATTTTTGAGAGAGAAAGCTGATACGTTTGACTCTTTTCATGAGATTTGCCATCGTATTATGATTGAAAAGAATGAAAAGATCATTCGTGTTAGAAGTGATAGGGGTGGAGAATTCATAAATTCAAAATTCATTGATTTTTGTACTTCAAATGGCATTAAACATGAATTCTCGGCACCCTATACGCCTCAGCAGAATGGTGTTGTTGAGCGCAAAAACAGGGTTGTTCAAGAGATGGCGCGTGTGATGCTTCATAGCCGGAAATTACCGCTACATTTTTGGGCTGAAGCTGTGAACACCGCTGTCTATGTCATTAACAGAGTGTATTTGCGCCCAGGAACCTTGAATACACCATATGAGCTGTGGTTTAGTAGAAAACCGGATATCAAGTACTTTCGTATCTTCGGGAGTCGATGTTACATCTTACGTGACCGTGAAAATCTTGGAAAGTTCGACTCTCGAAGTGATGAAGGGATCTTTTTGGGTTATTCTACGAATAGCAGAGCATATCGAGTATTTAACATTGAATCTAAGACGATTGTAGAATCTATAAATGTTAAAGTAGATGAAGCTTCTCATTTTGAATCTGAAAAATCTACCCTCGATATCTCACTAGATGATGATTCTCCTGCTAGTGCATCTTCTCATAATAATACTTCCAATATTAATGATGCATCTAATGGTTCTTCTAGTTTATCTGATGTGCAGGAATCATCTCGTGTACCTCCGAGTACTCCGTTTCAACAAACGCTACGAATCTCCAAGGATCATCCGGAATCGAACATCATTGGAGATCCACAAGAAGGAGTTAGAACTCGAAGGCAGTTGGTTTGCGGACTTGCTTGCTACGTATCTTTAATCGAACCAAAGACAATAGATGAAGCTCTTCAGGATGACTACTGGATTAAAGCAATGCAGGAAGAGCTCCATCAATTTGAGCGAAACAAAGTCTGGGAATTAACGAAGCCTCCAAAGCAACATAATGTGATAGGTACCAAATGGATCTTCAAGAACAAGAAAGATGAAGATGGTACTATCATCAGGAACAAGGCACGACTAGTTGCTCAAGGCTACTCTCAAGTAGAAGGTATAGACTTTGACGAAACTTTCGCCCCTGTAGCTAGACTCGAGTCCATTCGTATATTGTTTGCTATTGCTTGTCATTTTAAAATCAAATTATTTCAAATGGACGTCAAGAGCGCATTTCTAAATGGGTTTTTAAATGAGGAAGTTTATGTAGCTCAACCGAAAGGTTTTGTAGATCATAAACAACCTAACCATGTTTTTCGTTTGAAAAAGGCTCTTTACGGTCTGAAACAAGCACCGCGAGCATGGTACGAAAGGTTAACAAAGCACCTTTTGGAGAAGGGCTATACTCGAGGGGGAGCTGACAGGACTTTCTTTGTGAAGCATTATCAAAATAATTTCATTGTAGCACAAATCTATGTCGATGACATTGTATTTGGTGCAACAAAAGATAATGATGCTTCTAAATTCGCGGAGACCATGGAAAGCGAATTTGAGATGTCCATGATGGGCGAATTGTCTTATTTTCTTGGATTGCAAATTAAACAAAATGATGAAGGTATTCACTTGAGTCAATCCAAGTATGCACTGGAGTTGGTCAAAAAGTTTGATCTAGAAAATTGTAAAGATTTTCCAACTCCAATGGGAACTAGCCACAAGGGACTTGGAAGTGAATCACATAGTGAGAATGTAGACGAGAAACTGTATAGAAGTATGATTGGAAGTCTACTTTACCTCACGGCTAGTCGCCCGGATATATCCTTTAGTGTTGGGATTTGCGCGAGATATCAATCAGCACCAAAGGAGGTTCACCTGAAAGCGGTGAAACGGATCATCCGGTACATCAAAGGATCAATTAATTTCGGAATTTGGTATCCTATGGGAACAAGTCTGGATATTGTTGGATACTCAGATGCCGATTGGGCAGGATCAGTGGATGATCGGAAAAGCACGAGTGGTGCATGCTTCTATCTTGGCCATTGCCTTGTTGCATGGCACAGTAAAAAGCAGAATTGCATAGCACTCTCGACTGCCGAAGCGGAATACATTTCAGCTGGAAGTTGCTCAACTCAACTCATTTGGATGAAAAGCGTATTGAGTGACTTCCGCATTTCAGCATCTTCGGTAACAATACTTTGTGACAACACTAGTGCTATTAACATTTCTAAAAACCCTGTGTTGCACTCTAGAACAAAACATATTGAACTTAGATATCATTTTCTTAGAGAGCTAGTTGAATCAAATACTCTTCAACTTTCATATATTTCAACTGAAGATCAATTAGCTGACTTTCTAACAAAACCTTTGGATCAAAAACGTTTTATTCATTTACGAAAAGCAATTGGGATGCTTTCCTTGAAATAATCTTCTTTTTGAAATCTTTGCTTAGGATAGGTTTTGTATTTGTATTTGTTTTGTTCTATTCAATATCTATGTTTGTACATAGGACATTAATTGAGCATAGATCATAATTGACTGTAATTGCATCTGTTCACACATTTAGAAATTTATTATGCTTTTGCCATCATAATATTTCATTGTTGCAATGATCGTTTATGTTAATTAAATCATCTTCTAAAGTGATCAAAGTCAATTTCTCTCTCAATGATCTCTTGGTATAGTCATTATCTTATTTGACTGTTTAGTCGAGTATGAAATCGAGATCAATTTTTGGTTGAATACTTTATATCTTAAATAATTGATAGCCAATTGAGGGGGAGTCAAAGATAATGTAAAATGCTCAAAAGATGTGGAAAGAGTTACATCCCAATGAGGAGTGTGAAAACTACCACCACATGGAGGAAAGAGCTACCACCTCGGTCGTCCGAGTACTGTGTGCAGCTACCACATGTATACCAAGCATGGTTGTTCAAATTTTTGATTAAGTAAAATGCATATTGAAATACTTGACTCTGTCAAATTTCAAGGTCGGTATAAGGTGGGATTTTAAAGAAAGATGCTCAAAGAGCCACTCTCTTCAACAGATTGTCTAGAAATATTATCTACCATATTTGGGATTTCAAACATCTATTGATCTTTGTATTTCATTTTCTTTACTGAATTGATGATTTGATAAAGGCATTACTCATAAGATCAAGTTAGATGTGATTGAAGGTGTTCAACTTTAAGGGATTTAATTCTTGTAAATTTTCGTTTCATTTTTGGATATTGTTGATAGATTTGGCATAATCTAATTCTTGTTGTATGAAACGATGATTTTTGTTTAAAGTTGATACACATTTGTGCTTACAATCTTTTTCTGGATTTTCCTGAATTTCTCTGAAATTTTCTAAAGAAAAAGTTGGGGCCGATCCGGATCGGGCAAGGTGATCCGGATCCCGAACGCAGGTTTTCTCCTGCGGGCTGACGATCCGGATTGGACCTGCCGATCCGGATCCCGAACGCAGTTTTCTCACTGCGGGTAGCCGATCCGGATCGCAAGCTCGGGAGGATCCGGATCGCGGCTAGGTTTTTATAAAGAACAAAAGGGTTTTGATTTCTTTTACTCCAATCTTTTGTTCAAAAGTTTCCAGAGCGCTTCTCTCTTGATTTCATCCTTCTTGGAAGCTTTCAAACTCAAGTTCTTCAATTCCAAGTAAGTTTTATTGATCAAAATCTCGGTTTTTCACCGTTTTTCTCTTTTCCTCCTCAAACGCACGAATTTCTTGGATCAACTTTGTTTGTGGATGGTTTTTGATCAAATTTCTTTTGAAATAAGAACTCTGGGTAGATTAGTTTTGATTATATGCTAGGTTTTCTCCTGATTAACGGACTTTTAGGCTCCGATTTCTAAAATTTCGGTTTTAGGGCATATAATAAGGATTTTCGAAATTCATGCAATTGATCTATTTTTAAAAGTCCTTTTGCAAAACTAATTTGATTCTTGGCTTCTCTACATGATTATGATTCTTTGGGTACAATTTTTCAAATTTTTGAAAATTAACAATTTTTCATGTGTTCTTGAGTTCGTCTTCACAGGATACATTTTTCACTAGCACTCAAAATGGTGATCACTTGGATTATTTTCCTACTTGCTGCCATGGTACATGTCAAGGATACTGCCAAGCCTAAGAAGGCTAAGAAAGCAAAGAAGACTAAGGTTGATTCCGACACTGAATCAGAGACAGAGTCGATCGACTGGGATAACATCGAAATTGAGCAAGCTGCTCCCATTGTCTCCAAAGGGAAAGCAACTGCTGAAGCTTCAAAACCTACTGCAGCTGAAAAAGGGAAAGCACCAATGGAACCAAGTCCAGTTGGAACAAAAAGAAAAACTGGTGCAAGAAAAAGAGGCAGTGCTCAGGGCATTACCATTGAGGAACCAGTTGCTAGGCAGCCTCCTCCACAAGACTTCATCAGCTCCGACAGAATCAAGGATTTTGAGAAGAGGGAATGCATTGGCGAGAGACATGTCAATGTCAAACCAATGAAGGAACGATCTGCAGCTTTTGGGACTTTGTTTGACCAAGTTGGTCTTGCTCAAATTTGCAACTTCCCTGAGACTACGGGGTACTGTCCACACTCAGTTCGAATTTTTTATCAGAACGCTGCAAGTCTGATTGATCACGAGGATGGACGTCGAGAATTTTACACTTTGGTTAAAAATATCAAAATCAAAGTCACACCCCAGCTGATTGGAGTTGTGCTAGGTATGACAGCCAGAGCTGATGGACTCCATTACCTAAAAACTCAAAGCTTCAACGACAACTCCTGGAGAGTTGTAGTTAATGGAATTTGTCTTCCAAATACTCGGTCGACCGGAAATTCTGTCTTCTCTAAAGAGCTTCGACCAGAGTATAGGTACATAAACTTCATTGTCTGCTACAACATTCTTCCCAACATGAATACGAAGGTTCTTCGATGGGACAGAATGTTATACCTTTATCTTCTTGGAAACCCGGCCGCATTGATGGGAGCAAACTTGAATATTCCTTATCTCATTTGGTCAAGGATGGCGCGATATGTGGAACACTCTCACCCCTCAGAGAGACTACCCTATCCAATGATTATCATGCGCATCCTTAGAAAGTTTAAAGTTGATACAAGCGCGAGCTCATACCTATACAGTTTGGGCACCTTTAATGAGACGACAATTGTGAAGTCTCTCTCGACGAAGCCAGATGAACCCATAATACCTCCTCACCGGCAACGAGCACAACAACAACGAGCGACAACCTCTGCACCGGCAGAAACTCCTCCTGTTCCACCATCATAGCAAGCACCTCCATCTACTTCTGATGATGATGCGTCAGTGAGTTCAATCTATAAGGAACAACAGCGACTCTCAAACGAGCAAGAGTGCATGGCTACTGATGTCGCTGAAATGAAAGAGGTTATCAAAGAAGTTAAGAAGGAACAAGCTTCTATAAACAAACGGATCAAGAAAATGTTTCAGAAGCTTGGGTGTATCAGCTCCGACGACTCTGCATAAAGTTTTTCTTCTTTTCTCTAATCCTTCTTTTGCAGGTTTTTAAGTTTTTGTTCTTATTTAGTTCTCAGGAATTTCTTTATTTTGTTCTATTTAACTCTCCTTAATTTTTGTGATTTTGGCTTTGTTTTGTGACAAAAAGGGGGAGAGAGTTGTTGAGAACTTTGAACAATGATGATGATGTGCATGGACATCAAGGTAAGGGAACTTGAAAATCTTGATTGTGAAAATCTTGATGATGAAGATTTTGTATACATCAAGGTAAGTATGATCTCAACTTCAACTTGTTTTTTTTTCAGCTGTATGAATGCATGCCTCGACTAACTATTTGCTAACTATTTGGGCATGTAATATAACTAACAAGTTGATGTTCACTAACAAGTTTGTGACACTTGGTTTTTGATTGCCTAGAAGATATGTTGGTTCTTAACTCTGATCAATTACATATCTATATATATATAAATTTGTCACAAACATGTTCATGACATTTGGTTTTTACGTGCAAAGAAGATATGTTGGTGTTTATTTAACTATGATCTGTTTACATATCTGAATATAAATGTCATGGTAAGTATAAATGAGTTTAAACTTCATCTCTGCTTGTGGTTTTTGAATAGTACAAAATTCTTGAGGTATCTAACGATTTCTTTTGTCAAGAATGATTTCTTTTTGCAGAGAGTACAGATGTCTAAGTCTAGAGTCTGTTTTAGGAGTTTAACTCATGTATTGTTTTTTGGATCTCCATTGTAAATTTTTGTTGTATGGTGATAGCAACAAAAATATCTTTTTGAATTTTCTTTAGTGGATCTATGTTTTGTCACGAAACCGCCAAAGGGGGAGATTGTTACGGAATTTGAGTTGGCGTAGTTTCGTGAAAGTCTCAAGTCTTGAAGATTGAAGGTGAAGGAAAGTTGGATCATTTAACTCAATCTCAAGAAAGAAGAATTCAAAAGGATCAGGTATGTTTAACTAAAGAATTTGTGTGATCCGAATACTTCTTGTAGTGTAGAAACACTTGGAAGAATCTTTCATTGCATAAAAATCAAAAACTGGACTTGGGACATGTTCAGGATCCGGATCAGGTTGTTCGATCCGGATCCCGAAGGTGGTTCGTTCATACATCGTCGCAATCCGGATCGTAGTCTCTTGATCCGGATCCCGAACGTTGAGTTTACCATCTACCTTGAACGATCCGGATCTTGCTTCGCAATCCGGATCCCGAACGTTGATGTTTGGTAAACTGTATGAACGATCCGGATCGTAGTCACATGATCCGGATCCCGAACCTTCGTTTTTCTGGAATTGGCTGTTTTGTTATGACGATCCGGATCCTAGTTATCACGATCCGGATCGCCGTCCGTAAAAATCCAGAAATGGTTGGTTTTTGATTCTTATCTCCTTCCTAGGGTTTCTAACCTATAAATACACCCTATGTCTTTCTTTCTAGGGTGAATCCATATAGCCGTCATTTTCTTGTATCATCTTATACGGCTATAGATCCACATATAGAGAAGAAAGGAAATCACTAGAGAATACTCTATGTTTCTTCATCTATATTGATTAGTTTGATTCTAGGTTTTCATACTCACATCTTGAGTTGAATCAAACTAATGAATACTTAGATGGTATTTCCGATCTATCTTTGATCTAAGTATTCGGCGGATCATCACCACCCAAAAACAACGATTTACCCCAAAAATCGGCGCGTGGATTCGCGTGTCCTTGTGGATTCAAGGTTCAATCGCTCTCGTGGATTCGGAGCGAGGCACGTTCGTGGATTCGAACGGTGCTATTGGGTGAAGACCGTGGATTCGGTCGGACGTCGTGGATTCGACGTTGGACGCCGTGGATTCGGCGTTGGGCGCAGATCGTGGATTCGAGAAGCGTCTGGAGCGAGCGGAGAAGATCCTCTAGGAGCGTATGGAAAAGGTTGAGTCGTAAGTGTGTACGGTAAATCACCTTGTACGTGTTTTAATTATAGTGGATTTCTGCCGTGTTATCGGTCCCGTGGTTTTTTACTCCGGTGATGGAGTTTTCCACGTAAAAATCTTGCGTGTTATTTTATTTTCCGCATTGGGTTTTATCGCAACGATTTTTTGGAGTGTTTATACGTTTACACCTATTCACCCCCCTCTAGGTGTTTCTTCCCCTATTTAGATCCGTATTATATACGACCCAACACTGTAGATTTATGGATTTCGAAATAGTTTTGTAAAACCTGGGTGCCGTGTGGGCACCGTTTTCAAAATCCTGTGGATTTATGGATTTCGAAATAGTTTTGTAAAACCTGGGTGCCGTGTGGGCACCGTTTTCAAAACCCTGTGGATTTATGGATTTCGAAATGACTTTATAAAACTTGGGTGTCGTGTGGACACAGCTTTTGAAACCCTGTGGCTTTATCCTTTCAAAAATAGTCGGCCTCTTTATTACTTATGGAAAATAGTTGTATGTGTTTGACGATTGAACTAGTGTGGTTAAAGGTAGGCTGATATGGACTTTGTAGTCAGGACGCCGTGCATATACAACGGAGACTCTGCCCGTTTGGAGAGTGAATTTGTATATGCGGCGGGTCTGGGCACGCACCGGGGAAGATTGATTTCAAAAAAAATATATGCCAAATTTGAGAGCTAATCGGTGACGTTTCTTCCGCGTGTTTAAACCCCGGGGCGTGACATCTACTAACTCTCAAAGTATAGTCACCCAATCTACACTGATTGCCGCATAGGGTCCAGTCAAACCTGCGCACACCTACTGCCACACATCCTCAATAGGACGGGTCTACCGTAGGGTGTCCGTGACTGCCAAAACTGGCCCAGCCAGAGGAACTGCGTCGACAAGTCACGATAGCAAGTAACAGGCCTAACTCCGGAGTGGCACTCGAGGGGCGCGACCCCACCGAGGAAAGTATCCGCGCATCTCTGTCGAGCTCAATATGGCTCATACAGGCTATAGTCCAAACCACGATCAACAAGATCGACTAACAACACCAACGCTCACTCACAGGCTGGAAAACCACACAGCCGGGACCACTGTACGGCTCCCACAACAGAACACTAAACTCACAGATAACACAGGAAAGACCGACACCATAAGGGTTCGGAAACCCGATAGGTCGGTGCTTAGAACAAGAATAAACTCTAGGCTCCGCCTATCGAAGTTCCCGACCCCCTTATAGTTCGGGAACACGATAACCTCGGTACAATACGCAGAAGACACCAACCAGGGCCCGAAAGTTCCGGGAGACCTACACCTACAACCCTATCAAACAAGAACAGGTTACAGGCTCGGCCCCCGTGGCTTTCGTCCCGACAAAGGAACAGCCCCTAGAACCCAGACCACTCGAATCCTTTCGAGTGGGGAGGTTTACAAGAAAAAAGGTGACATTTGTTACTGAAAACCATTTCCACTTGACCCACGCGGGGTGAGGACTAAAAGTAGTACCCTTTTTGAAAAACTATCTTGGTTTGAGGAGAAACCCATTTTTAATGATTTTTAGTTCTTTTAGGAAAACAGTTAGAAGACAAGTATTTATACCCAAACCCCGAAGGACTGATGCCTTTGTCCAATCAAACAAGAACAGACTCCAGCGGCCCTTCGATGCTTGGAAGAAAACATTGGTAGACTAAAATCATGTGTATGTCGAAAAGGGTTCTGGGTTCTAGGTCCTGCTAACACTGGTACACTACTGCCACTAACACAGCGGCGACAACCCAAATAGGGGAAACAATACCTCCCGGGACCACCGTTTACCCCAAATGGTTCTCGGCACAGACAAGCGATGAACTACATCTACCAGACTCCACTCTGCTCCCAAGCACGAGTGCAAATGCATTCCACACTAAAAGGAAGTCCCGACCGCTCGGCCCACTACCCGGGCGAGGATAACACTAAGCCCAGGAATGAAACACAATGTGTGGATGTCTAAACATAAATAACCTAGCCCAAGTGAGGGTTTTCTACAGGTCTGGTTACACATGCAACATATGACGGGGGTGCTAGGTCAAGTTCCAAGACAACTATAATTAAACAGATGATAGAAGGCAAAGAGGTCACAAGATCCTCAGATAATATAAGGAATATCCATTCCTACATTCTAGCATGCTAAAAAGTACAACCATGTATGATCCTACATCAATAGAGTTACTGAACAGTCCAAAGGTCATGAAGACGAGGCCACCCACCTGAAGGCGCTATCTGTCCAAAGTCCCACAGCTGATAATACCCCCAAAATCAATATATCCAGATCCAACGGGTCCAGCAATACCCGCAAACTCTCCTGGGTACAACACAGGGTTCACAGTTACACTTTATTCCAAAAAGTAACCAAATACACACAATCTGAAAAATCAGTCCCAAAGATGCAATTATTTCACCTGCTGAAAGGGCTCCAAAAAATTCGATAAAAATACTACTGCGATCCTCGCGTCGAGACCTTTGAAACGGGTACCTGCACGTCCAAAACTGAGCCACGTAGGCCGAGTTACAAATTCTACAACACAGGGTGCTCACAACCTCACAACAACACATCTGTAATTCCATGCATAGTTAAGGGAGAAAATTATACCTCCGGGAAGGTCTCGAAAAAATCCAAGAAAAATACGGTGATAATCTTCGCGATGAGTAGATGAAAAAAATGTATAGGGTCGTCTCGATCCGATGCTCGAGCGCGGAGAACTCCACGCAGCAATCCTACTGTCCCCAAAATCCTCACAGCAACAAAGGGTCCCAGCAAGCATGGAAAAACTCCAAGAAAAACCAGAAAGTAGGAGATGCTGAACATACCAAGATCGTAGCCCTACCTGTCGCGGATCCATTGGCGAAGGAATCGCTCGAAAAGGTGATCGGAGTAGGCCGGGGGAGCTCGTGCACCGAAACGCGACGAAAGGGAACACCGGCGAAGAAGCGTCGCAACGCGCCGAAGAAAATGGAAACCTCGAAGTGCATGCCCCCAAAAATCCCGGAAATCCAAAGATGGAAGCAGCTCAGGAAGAGGAAGAAGTTTGCTGAAGGTTACACCACGAGAATCCAAGCAGGGAAAGAGTTCTCGGAGCAAGAACAGGGCCTATTTATAGGCTGGGAAAACAATTGGATTAATACCCAATATATCGCAGGTTTCGGGCGCCCGAATCTTTCGGGCGCCGAAAATCGGGTGCACAACACTAGCCAATTAGCGCCCGGAACGTCATGGGTGTGCCACGTCAGCGCGAAACAGCGGACAGCAAAAGCCGGCTGCTAGCCTTGCGCCGCGTGGCCCCACCCGGAAGCCGACACGTGGCCGCCCACGCACGGGAACAGCGCGTCAACGCGCCCACATGCGCGCCTGCGCCCGCCGCCTGCGCCTCTGCACGCACGCATCCCGAGGCACTCCCCAGCCTGCTCCGTGGACCGAGCGTGCTACACCGCACCAACCACACGCCGCCACGTGTCACCCTCCGGTCCACCGTACACCGCGCTTTTCCCGTGGACCGCGCCTGCTGCGCCAGCCAACCGGGAGCCGCCACGTGGCCCGCGCCCGGTTGCACGCTCCCGCTGTGGACCGCGCGGCTGCGCCTCAGCCGGCCGCCGCGCTCCGCCGCCCGCCGCCGCCGCCGGCGCCTCTCCGGCCGCCGGAACAGTACACCCACTCCTCGAAATCCGTGTTTTCGCGTCCGGGCCCCGAAAAACATAAGTAAATAGTCCATCTTAACCATTTTCGCGCGCTGAATCCAAATCCGAAGTCCGTTTTGCCCAATTCCACTTCTAAAATTTCCCAAAGGCCTCCGGTGATGCAAACTTACTCCCAATTTACGCCATAAATCCATTTCTTGTGCCAGACAGGCGTACAAACACTCCCAAAGGCCACTAATCCATCAGTAAACTCTCAAGTGGGGATTCGGGTCCTCACATCCTCCCCCACTAAAAGAAAGTTTCGTTCTCGAAACTAACACGGCTCAAAAAGGGAGTCCCAAAGCCAAGGGTAAGTATCCATCAACACCGTCTCCAGCTCCCCAGTCGCTACCCACACTCCGCGAAATGAGTCCACAACGCAAGGAGTCCAAAACTACACGAAGTACGCCTACACAACCAAACAAGAAGGGTAAAGGCCCCACCAGCAGGAAAGTCGTCAACCCCATCTCTCAATTTTGAAAACAGTTGAAATTAGCGAAAAGTCCAAAAATTTTGAAAGGTCAGTGCCTTCGCCCCAATCAAACAAGAACAGGTTCGGGCACTGTCTCCATTTCTGGAGCAGTCTTTCGAAGTTTTCGTCCCATTCGTAAATTTCAGCACAAAAACGAGAAAAGGGAGAGAAGTGTTGAAGTCGTTCCTGCCGTGGCTACAAAAACGAAAGCTACAATCTAACCGTGACCCCTAGGGACACAACCTCTAGTCCTAATCGTCACCTACGCTCAAAAGGTAGCACCTAACCCAAAACCGCTGAAGCCACAGCTGCAGGAAGGATACCCCGATGATCTGTGAAAATGAACTCCTGTCACGCCCCGGGGACGAAACTGCGACCCGGGCTCGCTAACAGATCCGCCATCTGTACGGAAACTGCCGTACAGAAGAAGCGTCTAACCTGCAAAAAGAATCAACTACAGTATACAGATATCAGAGCTGAAAGTAAACTACTAAAACTGAAATCCAAACACTGTACAACTGAAAATAAAAACAATATCCATCTCCCAAATTCGATCATATAAAGAGTCCTCTGATACAAAAACCCAAAAGGGAGATATCTCCAAAAACATCAGTGTACAAGCTCTCAATACAAATATCCTCACTACATCAGTCTCTCAAACTGTAAAATAAAGTACAACTCTATACCTCACAACAAAGGTGCTCAATAGACCCAATCGAACTGACTGCCTCATAGGGTCCAGTCAAGCCTGCGCCTGTCGACTAGGAACGCGCCTGCCCACTACCACACATCCCGATGAGGACGGGATTTACGTGCACCCCTCGCGGAAAACTGCCTCAACAGGCCCATCGTATCCACAGCGGCATCTCAGGTACGCGACTCTAACTGAGGAAAACGGCGCGGCATAGAGTATCACAAATTGGCATAAGCAGGCTATAGCCAAAAACCACGCTCACTCCCAGAACGGTAGGACTCAAGATCCCCAAATATCTCGCACAACAGTCGGAGCACTCTCTACGACTCAGCTGATCAGCTCACATGGAACACGAGACACTAGCCTCTCCAACAGTTCGCAGCACAAGGTACACTGGCTGGAGGTACTCCACAGCCAGGAACGACCCACAACTCAAGCTAACAATACTGGTCGGACAACACTCAACGACCTGGGATCACCGTTAACCCCAACGGTTCCCAACAACACTGGCCGGAAGATACTCGACGGCCCGGGACTACCGCTTGCTCAACGGCTCTCTCCCACGACAGCGCAACAGGGATACTAGACCTCCCGGGACTACCGTTTACCCAAACAGCTCACGGCACAGATAAGCAACCCGCTACAACTACCATACTCCACTCTGCTCCCAAGCACGAGTGCAAACGCATCCCACACTAAAAGAAAATCCCGACCTCTCGGCCCACTACCCGGGCGAGGATAACACTATGTCCAGGGATAGAAAAACAGTGTGGGTGTCTAAAAATAATTAACCCTAGCCCAAGTGAGGGTTTTCTACTGGTCTGGTTACACATGCAACATATGACGGGGGTGCTAGGTCAAGTTCCAAGATAGTTGTATTAACAGATGATAAAAAGGAATAATCATTCCAACAATCTAGCATGCTACACAAGGAAATAAACTATCATGCATAGTCCTACATCAATAGAATTAATGTACAGTCCATAAAACTTGGAGATAAGGCCACCCACCTCGATTTGCCACCAATTGCTCGTAGACACTTGCAATTGGCCTCCACGCGATTCGCACGCAAAACGATGTCCGCTGCCGGAGTCGGCACGCAAAACGGAGCATGATGCCGGAATCCGCACGCCAAACGGAGTCCGCACGCAAAACGGTGCACGGTGCCGGAGTCCGCACACAAAACAGTGCATGGTGCCAGAGTCCGCACGCAAAAAGGAGTCCGCACGCAAAACGGTGCACGGTGCCGGAGTCCGCACGCAAAACGGAGTTCGCACGCAAAAAGGTGCACGGTGCCGGAGTCCGCACGCAAAACGGAGTCCGCACGCAAAACGGTGCACGGTGCCCAACACAGAAAAGAGCAAGAGGGTCAATTACTGTCTAAAAGAACGCTCCAAAAACTGTATAAAAATATAGAAAAACCAACACACGGGACCTACCCGATTGCGCCGCCGTCGCCGAAACGCTCCGCCGGGCGACCTCGCACGCAAAACGAGGTCCACGACGCGCCGCCGCTCCTCACGCAACCTCCTCCCTCACTCCCTCTCGCTCTCGGGGAAGAAAGAAAAGAACAAGGAGGAGAAAGAATGGCGTGCGGGAGAGAAAGAAGAAGAAGAAAAGAAGAGGAGGAAGGGGATGGTCCACGGTGCACCGGTCCACGGTGCACCGGCCAACCAGGGAGCCCGAACCCCCGGTCCACGCAGCTGGGCGGTGCACGGGGTCCACGCACGCGCCCAGTGCGACACGTGGCGCGCTCCCACTCGCTCCACACGGGCGCGCAGGTTGCGCGCCACACGGGCGCGTGACACCGTGCCCCGCGCAGGCGCGGGACACGGGAGCGCCACACGGGTGCGTGCACCCGCGCGCCCGAGCGGGCGCCAGTGGGGGCCAGCCACGTGGCGGCCCCCGCGCGCCTCCCGCGCAGGCGGGCGCGCTTCCCCAACGCGCGCAGTGCGCCTGCCGCACGCCTCGAGCCGCGCGCCGCACCGCCTTTATTTCCTTGCCGTCGCCTCGCCTCGAGATTCGTGCCGCGTCGCCTCGAAAAACGCGCACTTCATCCGGGCTCCAAAACAAACAAGTAAATAGTCCATTCTTAGCGATTTCGCGCGCTGAATCCAAAAACGATGTCCATTTCTCCAAATTCTCATCTGAAAATTGCGGAGTGCCCCCGGATAGCCCACTCGATCCGATTTTCGCGCCGGGTCCATTTTTAAAGTCCGATTTGCCAAATTCCAACTCTAAAAATTCCCGAAGGCGACCGGAGAGGCAAACTCTTATCCAAACTTCGCCCGGAGTCCAATTTTGACATCTGAATCGCGCGAAACCACTTCCAAACACCCGACGGGTCCTCCAATTTCCCACGAGATCTCCTTTTAAGCACGAAGTCCAACACTTGTGTCCAAAATGCGCGCAAACACCACCGACACATCACGCAGGCCTCCAGTGATGCAACTAAATCCCAAATTGCATCACAAATCCATTTCTTGGGCCCGACAAGCGCACATACACTCCCAACGACCCCTAAAAGCTGCCAATCAACCGGCAAACCCTACGCGGGAGATTCCGGGACCTCACACCCTCCCCCACTAAAAGAAAGTTTCGTCCTCGAAACTAGCTCAAGTCCATCAGGAGTCAAGAATACCACGGCTAGGTATCTAACAATACGCCTCCAGCTCCCTAAACCCCACTCGCTCCTCGTGATTACTTCGCAACAACAACCACTAGTACGGTATAACCCGATGTGCAATTCTCTCATCTCTCGAGCCAGAAATTACTACGGGCGTCCCTTGTACTCCAACAATCACAGATCTCAAGAGGCAAGTCAATCACGGGCGAGGAAAATCACATCATTACTGAGCTGAGACGTGAAAAACAAAAGGGCTCCACTAAAAGGCTGGGGGAAACTGAAATAACCACACGTGTAACACGCACCAAACCACAACATGGTGCCAACCTCAACAAGACGACCCGAGCATACCCGCATATTAATCCAATAAGGAAGGGAATCCAATACGCTGGGGTCTTCACTCGGTTACCTCCCGATCCGAAACCACTCGAGTGGACAACACAGCTGCAGGCTACCCTCAAAAGGGATCCTCAAAAGGCACAATCTCGTGCCACAGTTGGTCGCTCAACATGCTATCATAACCCCAACGGACCCACGGGTCGAAGTTGATCCCTCAACTAATAAAGAACACCCAGACGGGGACCAAACCGTCGGTGAACGGGACTGAAAACTGGCCCACAAGGCGATCATAAAGCTGATGCCCAAACTCGCGGTCAAAGTCTGAAACATCCACAAAACTCTCACCGTTGTGTACCTACAACGTGGCATCACTGCCGTGCACCAACGGCGTGGCATCACTGCCGTGCACCAACGGCGTGGCATCACCACCGTGCAACGGTGTGGCATCACCACCGTGTATCAACGGCGTGGCATCACCACCGTGTATCAACGGCGTGGCATCACCACCGTATATCAACGGTGTGGCATCACCACCGTGTATCAACGGTGTGGCATCATCACCGTGTATCAACGGTGTGGCATCACCACCGTGTATCAACGGCGTGGCATCACCACCGTGTATCAACGGCGTGGCATCACCACCGTGTATCAACGGCGTGGCATCACCACCGTGTATCAACGGTGTGGCATCACCACCGTGTATCAACGGTGTGGTATCACTCAAGCATCAAGGCCTCAGATCCTCGCAGTACTATACCCAACACTACCTCGAAATCCCGGAGCTGAGGAAGAGCCAAAAGATCAACAGGCAAAAACCAGAGCCCCAACTGCACTGGGCAGGACCAATAACACCCATCTATGTGCAACACGTGATCAGGTATCTGAACCTCACGAGCACAAGCTAAGGGTCCTATCTCTAGCCCATACAACAAAGCAAATGTCCTACAGAAGAAATGAATGCGATGCTCCGGTAACAAATAACGCTCAAGTGCGTGAAGGGGAGATAAGATTAGTATCTGCCACCACGTGGCTAGCTGCCCCCGAATCCTCATCCTGTGCGACATAGACGCTCTCGCTCGGGGGTGGTCGTTCGTCGGACTGCCGCGAAGAAGTGGCCCTAACTATCTGGCCATAACCTGTGGAAGCTCCGCCTGTCTGGAAGAGCGGAGGAGGAGGAACCGAAGCTGCCCAAGCGACTGATGACCCCGCTTTAGGACAAGACCATGATCTGTGCCCTGCCTGTGGTCACACTGCGGCGCAAAATGCGGCCCACCACCGAGGACACAGTCATCCCGCTGCTGCTGCTGATATATCGGCTGCGGAGAACCTCCTGGTCTATGTCTCCTCTGAGACTCACGACCCTCAGACTGGGATCGTGGCGGCCCCGGGGTCTCGATCTACTCGACTGTCCAAACTCAGGCGGCACTGGATGCCTCTCCCCGGAGCTGGTCCCTGGCGCTCCGTCTATCTCTGACATGATCACTGATCCTCGGTCAACCCGCTAAGCATGCTCAATCGCTGCATCTAATGTCGGCACCCGCCGAGAATACCCCAAGTGATAGATATTCCGATGTAGTCCTTTCTCAACTAGCTCAACCTCCTGGGCCTCATCCAGGCGACAAGGGGTACCCGGCTCAACAATCGCAAAACTCGCGAACATACTCCAAAAGAGGTCGACTCCCCTGCTGCAGGAGTCTAAGATCCCCTTCCAGTTTCTGCTTACACTGTCAGGAAAGAAGGCCCTGAGCCGCAAAGCACGAAACTGGTTCCAAGTCAACAACTGCGCTCCCGGTAGTCCAACAGGATGAACTCGACGCCACCAAATTTTGGCGTCCTGTCAGACCATCTTAATCTCACTAAAGCAACCACCTGGTAACTCGGCTGGAGGTGAAAATCGCCTCAACAGGCCAAACCTTCGCCACTCACTGGGGGGCATCGCCACTCACTGGGCGGCATCGCCACTCACTGGGCGGCATCGCCACTCACTAGGCGGCATCGCCCCTCACAGGGCCACTCACTGGGCGGCATCGCCACTTACTAGGAGGCATCGCCCCTCACTGGGCGGCATCGCTTCTCACTGGGCGGCATCGCCCCTCACTAGGCGGCATCGCCCCTCACTAGGCGGCATCGCCCCTCACTGGGCGGCATCGCCTCTCACTGGGCGGCATCGCCACTCACTAGGCGGCATCGCCCCTCACTGGGCGGCATCGCCTCTCACTGGGCGGCATCGCCACTCACTAGGCGGCATCGCCCCTCACTGGGCGGCATCGCCACTCACTAGGCGGCATCGCCCCTCACTGGGCGGCATCGCCTCTCACTGGGCGGCATCGCCACTGGTTGCCCGGCCACTGGAAGTATCCTCCTGGTAACTCGGCCAGGGAAAAGTGTCCTCCTGGTATCTCGGCCAGGGCATGTGCCCACCTGGTAACTCGGCCAGGGGCAATGCATCCATCTGGTAGCTCGGCCAGTGGAAAGTATCCTCCTGGTAACTCGGCCAGGGAAAAGTATCTACACAGCTGGGACCACCGTCACTCCAAACGGCTCCCACAACAACACCCCACTCATAGGCGAGAAGAACCGACTGACGCGGCAAAAATCCGAAAATCCCGATAGACCAGTGCCTAGAACCCCAATCAAACAAGAACAGATTCTAGGCTCAGCCTATCAAAGTTCTCGATCCTTTAGCGTTCAGGGATTCGGCCCCTCTCGGTTAAAGTGGGAAACTATCTCAGCACACAAACTCCTGGGTGTAGTGATCCGGCCTTTCGGGGTATTTTTGACTTACGTGTAGTCATTTAAGCCTTTAAGTGAAATAAAATTATTCAATTCTTAAAAGTTGGCCATTGTGGGGTGCTAGTATTTTTCTGCGATAGAGCGCGGAAAAAGAAAGCCGACGGTGCGATCGGATCTGAAATCCGATATCGGGATCCCCCGGAACGGGATTCAAAGTGATACGGTGATTAGTCGTGCATCGGAATCCGTGCAAAATATCTTGCACCCGTTAGAGATAAGGTGGGTTATCTCGTAGGGGATAATTAATTAGTTAATTAATTATCCCAGACGGAAAATAATAATTCTCTTACGTACGAATTAAAGAGAAATTAATTAGAGATAAAGTGCGACTATATAAGGGATCCCGATTAAAGAAAAGAAAAGAAAAGAAAGAAATAAAAACCCTAATCGGTGAGAAGAGAAAAGAAGAAAAGAAGGAGGAAGCGGAGGAACCCGATCGCCCTGATTCACGTGCCGGAGATCGGAGAACGAGACGCCATCGTCTACGGGGAGCGGATCCGGGTCTCCAACGCCGAAAGGAAACAAGATCGGTTCTTTAATTCCGATAGATTGAGGTTAGTGGTCGTTAATCTTTTTGTAGAATTAATCGGGGGTTTTTCGTGTTCTCGTAAGGTCGTATTAATTAGTACATCGATCGCGGATTTTCGTCGGGTTTTGATCCATGTTTTATTCTCGTTCTTGATCGAGGGTGATCGATGGTTTTTTTATCGAGTTTAATCGATGATTTTTAGTCGGTTTCTTTTTATCGGACTTGGTCGAAAATTCGATCGGGGTTCCGATTTATGTTTTGGTTGTTCGTGGATCAACGGTTTAGCCGTTAGATTTACCGCGGATTTATTCGGAGATTTTCGGGGATGTTTCGTTGGAACATAGTGGGTTAACGGGAGGCCGCCGCCGCCGTTGTTAAACGGGAGGCCGCCGCCGTCGTTACCATAGTCGCGGGGTCTTCGCCGGAGTCGCACGGGAGCGAAAACGGAGAAGAAATCGCGAAACGGGAGCGAAAACAGCGAAGAAAACCGCGAAATTAGGGTTTACTGTGCTTGTCCGTACAGCACGGTCCACGGGTCCAGGCGTGCACCCGGTGCATGCCCTCAGCGTCGGAAGCACCAGACCCGGTGCACGTTTTCGTGCACCGGCCCGGCCCAAGGCGCGCGGTGCACGCCTCATGCGTGCACCCGGCGCACGCGCTTGCGGCCGAACGGCAAGGACCCGGTGCACGCTCGGGTTGTGCACCGGCCCGGCCCGAGATGCGCGGTGCACGCCTGCTGCGTGCACCCGGCGCATGCCGCCGCCGCCTGACGCCGTGAACCCGGTGCACGGTTGCCCCCGTGCACCAACCGACAGCCCGAAGTTCATTTGCTCCGTTTGGGTCCGTTTTTCCACCGTTTTGAGCGCCGTCTTCGCCGTTGGGATCACAATCTCCGCAGTTTTCTTGGCATGGCAACTTGGGATCTTTTTGGTCACTGTTTTATTTTGTTGGGTGCCGATTTCGCCGACGCTCCGCGCCTCGACGAAATTGTCGGGGGCGCGCCGTCGGGTCTCGTCTCTCATCCTTTTCGCCGCCGGGGCCTTCTTGGTCTAACCATTGACGTCCCGAGTGGGCTACCGGTTGAGGATTGAGTTTTGTTGGACTTTTCCGTCGAAAAGAGTAAATTGGGTCTTGCGTTTTCGGATGTTAGTACACGCTTTTGAACATAGTTATCCGTGCGGACTTTCTTTAGGTCCAGACGCGCAGCGGGGGTGCGCGAAGGATTCGGGTGTTCCGATCTCTCTTCAAATAGGTGGGTACGGTTGCTGTAAATACAACCAGTGCAGTAAGTGCATCTATCGTCATTAAAATGCTCTTAATTTATCTAACAAAGTAGATGGACAGTTTAACCTTTCGCATAATTGTGTTTTTATCTAACAATTGAAGCGGCTACGGTCGCGGTGCTCATGACACGCCGATCTTGGCAAATCCGTTTCGGATGCTGCACGTACACAGGCGGATTGGCCTCCGCATGGGTGTACTTTTCCAGAAGAGTGGTCTCTTATGACCTGTGTTCCTCACAAAGGTGTGGGTGCCGTGAGGACCTCTTCGCGCCCGCTGAAAATGGCACACCAGCACCGCGAAGAGGTTAAAAGCATCAATGTAGGTGTTTGCGCACGAGGGGAGACTTTAGTCTCTCCGACAAATATTCTGGGGTTGGTGCCCAATTTAATTGATAAATCTGGGGTTGGTGCCCAGCTTAATATGTGCAGGGTTTTAGCGAAATGGTTCCGGTGTATTCGGTTTGCTCCTTATTTCCTTGTTGATATTAGACATCTACTTTGTTTGTCACTGACACCCACTCCGTGACAGGCGTTACGAGGTGCGTTAGCCGGGAGGACGGTGAGACTGCGTCGCGAGGGCCGTAGTCAGAACACTTGGTTTTTATTATCTTATTTCTCTTACGCTTAATTTAGTTAATTTGCTTGTGGGTCGTAATATGCGTGGACATGTATTACTTAGCGCTGTGGATGAGGTGTACTTTTATATTTCGGTTCTTTTGGTGATGTTTTCTTATGCGGCACGTTTTCATGATAAACCAAATGACTTCGAAAAGGTTTTCTCAAAACGAAGTGCCGTGTGGGCACGGGTTTTGCAACCGCTGGCTTTATCCTTTCTAAACACTGATGCCGCTTTAATATTCCGCTTGATGATGTATGTCTATTGTATGGTTGATGGTTGGTGTTTGACGTATGTTATTGTAAATGAGACGCCGTGCATATACAAAGGAGACTCTGTCCGCGGGCAGGGAGAATTTGTGTATGTGGCGGTCTGGCACGCACCGGGGATGAGGTTTAAAATACCTTGTTAAGGAAGAAAAAAAAAGATACACGCAATTTTCCGCTTTGATAGACTCAAAAACCCCCGGGGGCGTGACAGATTAAATGGTATCAGAGAAAAACAACCATGACCATAGTAGACGTGATCCACATCCACAGTGTAGGGTACCACAAGCAAATTAGACATGAGATAACCAAGGTATAGGTGCGTAGTACGTGAGAGTACGGGGAAAAGGGAACGTAATGTAGGTGTAATCGTAAGACAGGGTGTTAGGGTTATAACCTTAGGGTTAACGTGGTTTCTTTGTCTATAGCGGACAATGGCCCGGACTAGATCGTCCACCGAGAATGCGGACGCGGACAGAGTGACCCCGACCACCGCAGAGAACCAGCTCCTCCGACAACAACTGCGGGAAATGGCCGGGCAATTAGCGACGCTGACGGAGCAGGTTCGTCACCTGACGCAGCGATAGGCAACCGCGCCAGCCGAGCGCGAACCAACCCCTCCGCCCGAAACCACCGCACCCACTACGGGACCGCTAGGGACGGGTGGCACGACGACGGAACAACCCCCATCCCCAAGGGATTTACCTACTCTGACGACCACGGGGCCCGTGATGGGAGCGACAGCAGGGGAGGCAGGAACGACCCCTACTCTCGGGGGGTCCGCCGCTGTAGGAGGGATCACGGAGCAACGAACGACGCGAGAAAGGGTCAGGACGAATTTGACTAGGTTCAAGAAGCATGACCCTCCCACTTTTGAGGGAGAGACGACCGATCCATGGGTCGTCGAGAAATGGGTAGATACCATGGAAAAACTCTTCGAGGACCTACTGATGGAGGAACACGAGCGGGTTCCACTAGCCGTCCACTTTCTCGAAGGGAATGCACGCATCTGGTGGAAGACGGTACGCCCGGATCCAACTACAAACGACCCGCTACCGACATGGACGGCCTTTAGAGAGGAACTTTTTGACGCTTTCTTCTCCGATAGCGTCAAGCGGCAATTGGAAGACGACCTGAAGAACATTAGACAAGGGAACCGCTCGGTCATGGAATATCAAAGGGAGTTTGTAAGGTTGGTTAACTGCGTCCCGTTTGTTATACGAGACGAACCCCACAAGGCCCGTCTTTTTGTGGATGGGCTCCCCGGGATACTGCAGTGGAGGACGCGACGTCTCAGACCTAGTAACGGCAGGT
Source organism: Tillandsia leiboldiana (assembly GCA_029204045.2). NCBI lineage: Eukaryota > Viridiplantae > Streptophyta > Magnoliopsida > Poales > Bromeliaceae > Tillandsia > Tillandsia leiboldiana. The sequence continues at coordinate 123,105 of JAQNDB010000033.1, read as the reverse complement.
AAATTTCTTTTGGTTTCACTTTTCCCTCTTAGATTAGGAGCACCGGTCACACCTTAGCCTGCTACCCCTGTTAGACTCTCTCTCTCGCTCCCTCTCTCTAGAATCCTTAAGTACTAGGCAAAGCCTCCCCCGGCCGATGTGCGCGGGCGAGCTTCGAAGCATAGGAGAACCTTGTGTACTCGGGGCCCGTTAAGGGCCATGCAAGGAATAAATAGGCTCCACCCTAGCCTTGCAGCCGAGAACCCAATGGGCCGATAGGTAGTTCAGGGCCGCTCCCCAGATAAGGATCAGCGGTCCCGTGGTAAGGGAATTTCTGGACGTGTTTCCGGCAGAGCTCCCCGGAGCGCCGCCGGAACGAGAAGTCGACATTCCTATTGAACTACTTCCCGGCACCAAACCCATCACCAAGGCACCGTACAGGATGGCCTTTGCGGAGCTGAAGGAACTCAAGGCACAGTTGGAGGACCCTTTGGATAAGGGCTTCATCAGGCCTAGCGCGTCACCCTGGGGCGCGCCCGTCCTGTTTGTGAGGAAGAATGACGGAAGTCTCCGATTGTGCATCGACTACCGGGAGATAAATAAGGTCACCGTTAAGAACAAGCACCCCCTGCCAAGGATCGACGACCTCTTCGACCAACTACAGGGGGCGACGGTGTTTTCAAAGATTGACCTGCAGTCGGGCTATCATCAGGTCCAGGTCAAGGGGGAGGACATCCCCAAAACGGCTTTTCGGACTCGCTACGGCCATTACGAATTTACAGTAATGCCGTTCGGGCTCACAAATGCCCCGGCGGTGTTCATGGACATGATGAACAGGGTATTCAAACCCTTCCTGGACTTATTCGTGGTGGTCTTCATCGACGATATCCTCATCTACTCCCGTACAGACGAGGAACATGAAGAACATCTGCGCACAGTCCTCCAGACCCTACGGGAACAGAAACTCTACGCCAAACTCAAAAATTGTGAGTTTTGGCTCCGAGAGGTGGCTTCTTGGGGCACGTAATCTCAGCGGCTGGAGTCGCAATCGATCCGAAGAAGATAGATTCGGTGACAAACTGGTCCCAACCGACGACGGTGACAGAGATTCGAAGCTTCCTGGGATTAGCCGGGTACTACCGGCGCTTCGTGGAGGGTTTCTCCAAGATAGCCACCCCCTTAAACCGTTTGACTAAAAAGGGGGAAAAGTTTATCTGGACGGACAAATGTCAGAGGAGCTTCGAGGAGCTCAAGGATAGGTCGACGCGAGCCCCGATTCTCGCCCTGCCAGAACCAGGGGAGGATTATGAAGTATACTGCGATGCGTCGCGAAATGGACTGGGTGGAGTACTCATGCAACGGGGAAAGGTTATAGCCTATGCGTCAAGGCAGCTCAAGGAATATGAGCGAAACTACCCCGTGCACGATTTGGAACTCGCAGCGGTTGTGTTCGTCCTCAAGCTTTGGAGACACTACCTGTATGGGGCACACTCCAATGTGTACTCAGATCATAAAAGTCTTAAGTACCTTTTCACCCAAAAGGAGTTAAATTTGCGACAACGACGGTGGCTCGAGCTACTGAAGGATTACGATTTAACGATCCACTACCACCCGGGAAAGGCAAACGTGGTGGCCGACGCCCTGAGCCGTAAGGGGCAGGCCGAGAAGGCAGGGGTGAGTGCCATCACCCAGCAAGATAGTCTGATTGCGGAGTTTTCGCGATTAAGACTAGAAGTAGTACCAGCGAGCACAGTCGAACAACTTCTGACACTGGTGGTCAGACCTACCTTGCTGGACAGAATTCTCGAAGGGCAATCGACTGATGACCAACTCCAGCTGGTGCGAAATAGAGTAACTGCCGACCAAGAAGGTGATTTCACAGTAAACTCCGACGGCACGATACGATTTCGGGGACGAATCTGTGTGCTGGATCTACCGGAACTCAAAGAGGAAATCCTGCGGGAGGCGCATACTGCTCCATACACAGCGTATCCCGGGGGAACGAAGATGTACAAGGACGTCAAACAGACCTTCTGGTGGCCCAAAATGAAGGGAGACGTGACTCGGTTTGTGGCACACTGCCTGGTGTGCCAACGAGTGAAGGCCGAACACCAGCGTCCAGCAGGAAAATTGCAACCCTTACCGGTGCCCGTGTGGAAGTGGGACATGATCACCATGGATTTTGTGACCGGGTTCCCGAGATCGTCACAGGGACACGATGCAATATGGGTAATTGTGGACCGTCTGACGAAATCGGCCCACTTTCTGCCCATACACACGACGTGGACGCGGGAACGACTGGCACAAACCTACATCAACGAGATAGTAAGGTTGCATGGGGTGCCGACATCCATCACGTCGGACAGGGACACGCGATTTGTGTCAAACTTTTGGCAGAGCCTGCAGCGAGCAATGGGAACCAAGTTGCACTTCAGTACGGCTTTTCACCCGCAGACCGACGGACAATCAGAGCGAGTGATACAAATTGTGGAGGACATGCTTCGGGCATGCGTTTTAGACCTGGGCGAAGGATGGGCACGGTGCTTGCCCCTAGTGGAATTTGCCTACAATAAGAGTTACCAGGCCAGCATTCAGATGGCGCCATACGAGGCCCTGTACGGGCGCCGCTGTCGGTCTCCAATATGATGGGACGACTTGGGTGAGCGTAAGTTTCTGGGCCCAGATTTGGTGGAGGAGACCGAAGCGAAGGTGCGAATGATTAGGCAAAGGCTACTGACCGCCCAGAGCAGACAGAAAAGCTACGCGGACAACAGACGCCGAGACTTAGAGTTCATGGTGGGTGAGCACGCGTTACTCCGAGTCTCGCCCTCCAAGGGGAACCGACGCTTCGGCATAAAGGGAAAGTTAAGCCCGAGGTACGTAGGACCGTTCGAGATCCTAGAACGCGTAGGACCGGTGGCGTACCGATTAGCCCTGCCGCCGAATCTCGAACGAGTCCATAACGTGTTCCATGTCTCAATGCTCCGGAAATACCTAGCTGATCCCTCTCATGCCTTGGATGCCTCCACCATCGGGTTGCGAGAGGATTTAAGCGTCGAGGAGACGCCGGTGCGGATTTTGGCAAGAGAGGACAAGAAGTTGCGCAATCGAACTATCCCCTATGTGAAGGTCCAGTGGAGCAACCACGAAGAGCGCGAGGCGACGTGGGAACTGGAATCGAAAATGAGAGAATGTTTTCCCGAATTGATTAGAGGGGTTTGTACTTAAGTTTCGGGACGAAACTTTTTATAAAATGTGAGTGGTGTAGTGATCCAGCCTTTCGGGGTATTTTTGACTTACGTGTAGTCATTTAAGCCTTTAAGTGAAATAAAATTATTCAATTCTTAAAAGTTGGCCATTGTGGGGTGCTAGTATTTTTCTGCGATAGAGCGCGGAAAAAGAAAGCCGACGGTGTGATCGGATCTGAAATCCGATATCGGGATCCCCCGGAACGGGATTCAAAGTGATACGGTGATTAGTCGTGCATCGGAATCCGTGCAAAATATCTTGCACCCGTTAGAGATAAGGTGGGTTATCTCGTAGGGGATAATTAATTAGTTAATTAATTATCCCAGACGGAAAATAATAATTCTCGTACGTACGAATTAAAGAGAAATTAATTAGAGATAAAGTGCGACTATATAAGGGATCCCGATTAAAGAAAAGAAAAGAAAAGAAAGAAATAAAAACCCTAATCGGTGAGAAGAGAAAAGAGGAAAAGAAGGAGGAAGCGGAGGAACCCGATCGCCCAGATTCACGTGCCGGAGATCGGAGAACGAGACGCCATCGTCTACGGGGAGCGGATCCGGGTCTCCAATGCCGAAAGGAAACAAGATCGGTTCTTTAATTCCGATAGATTGCGGTTAGTGGTCGTTAATCTTTTTGTAGAATTAATCGGGGGTTTTCCGTGTTCTCGTAAGGTCGTATTAATTAGTACATCGATCGCGGATTTTCGTCGGGTTTTGATCCATGTATTATACTCGTTCTTGATCGAGGGTGATCGATGGTTTTTTTATCTAGTTTAATCGATGATTTTTAGTCGGTTTCTTTTTATCAGACTTGGTCGAAAATTCGATCGGGGTTCCGATTTATGTTTTGGTTGTTCGTGGATCAACGGTTTAGCCGTTAGATTTACCGCGGATTTATTCGGAGATTTTCGGGGATGTTTCGTTGGAACATAGTGGGTTAACGGGAGGCCGCCGCCGCCGTTGTTAAACGGGAGGCCGCCGCCGTCGTTACCATAGTCGCGGGGTCTTCGCCGGAGTCGCACGGGAGCGAAAACGGAGAAGAAATCGCGAAACGGGAGCGAAAACAGCGAAGAAAACCGCGAAATTAGGGTTTACTGTGCTTGTCCGTACAGCAAGGTCCACGGGTCCAGGCGTGCACCCGGTGCATGCCCGCAGCGTCGGAAGCACCAGACCCGGTGCACGTTTTCGTGCACCGGCCCGGCCCAAGGGGCGCGGTGCACGCCTCATGCGTGCACCCGGCGCACGCGCTTGCGGCCGAAGGGCAAAGACCCGGTGCACGCTCGGGTCGTGCACCGGCCCGGCCCGAGATGCGCGGTGCACGCCTGCTGCGTGCACCCGGCGCATGCCGCCGCCGCCTGACGCCGTGAACCCGGTGCACGGTTGCCCCCGTGCACCAACCGACAGCCCGAAGTTCATTTGCTCCGTTTGGGTCCGTTTTTCCACCGTTTTGAGCGCCGTCTTCGCCGTTGGGATCACAATCTCCGCGGTTTTCTTGGCATGGCAACTTGGGATCTTTTTGGTCACTGTTTTATTTTGTTGGGTGCCGATTTCGCCGACGCTCCGCGCCTCGACGAAATTGTCGGGGGCGCGCCGTCGGGTCTCGTCTCTCATCATTTTCGCCGCCGGGGCCTTCTTGGTCTAACCATTAACGTCCCGAGTGGGCTACCGGCTGAGGATTGAGTTTTGTTGGACTTTTCCATCGAAAAGAGTAAATTGGGTCTTGCGTTTTCGGATGTTAGTACACGCTTTTGACCATAGTTATCCGTGCGGACTTTCTTTAGGTCCAGACGCGCAGCGGGGGTGCGCGAAGGATTCGGGTGTTCCGATCTCTCTTCAAATAGGTGGGTACGGTTGCTGTAAATACAACCAGTGCAGTAAGTGCATCTATCGTCATTACAATGCTCTTAATTTATCTAACAAAATAGATGGACAGTTTAACCTTTCGCATAATTGTGTTTTTATCTAACAATTGAAGCGGCTACGGTCGCGGTGCTCATGACACGCCGATCTCGGTAAATCCGTTTCGGATGCTGCACGTACACAGGCAGATTGGCCTCCGCATGGGTGTACTTTTCCGGAAGAGTGGTCTCTTATGACCCGTGTTCCTCACAAAGGTGTGGGTGCCGTGAGGACCTCTTCGCGCCCGCTGAAAATGGCACACCAGCACCGCGAAGAGGTTAAAAGCATCAAAGTAGGTGTTTGCGCACGAGGGGAGACTTTAGTCTCTCCGACAAATATTCTGGGGTTGGTGCCCAATTTAATTGATAAATCTGGGGTTGGTGCCCAGCTTAATATGTGCAGGGTTTTAGCGAAATGGTTCCGGTGTATTCGGTTTGCTCCTTATTTCCTTGTTGATATTAGACATCTACTTTGTTTGTCACTGACACCCACTCCGTGACAGGCGTTACGAGGTGCGTTAGCCGAGAGGACGGTGAGACTGCGTCTCGAGGGCCGTAGTCAGAACACTTGGTTTTTATTATCTCATTTCTCTTACGCTTAATTTAGTTAATTTGCTTGTGGGTCGTAATATGCGTGGACATGTATTACTTATCGCTGTGGATGAGGTGTACTTTTATATTTCGGTTCTTTTGGTTATGTTTTCTTATGCGGCACGTTTTCATGATAAACCAAATGACTTCGAAAAGGTTTTCTCAAAACGAAGTGCCGTGTGGGCACGGGTATTGCAACCGCTGGCTTTATCCTTTCTAAACACTGATGCCGCTTTAATATTCCGCTTGATGATGTATGTCTATTGTATGGTTGATGGTTGGTGTTTGACGTATGTTGTTGTAAATGAGACACCGTGCATATACAAAGGAGGCTCTGTCCGCGGGCAGGGAGAATTTGTGTATGTGGCGGTCTGGCACGCAGCGGGGATGAGGTTTAAAATACCTTGTTAAGGAAGAAAAAAAAAGATACACGCAATTTTCCGCTTTGATAGACTCAAAAACCCCCGGGGGCGTGACACTTGGTCTCGCTCTGCTCTGAAAGCTCTGTCTCCCGCTGCTCGGGTACTCATCCGGTGCGGGGTGTGTCCTCTTCACAACACGATGTCTCAGGGGTATCGCAACCCACTGCAAAACAACAAACGTCAGGACACAACAACCATACGACCCATTCCAGCGAAAGTCTAAGACATGTCATCCATTCCATAGCATTATGTTGTCTGCAGCCAACAAATCGATTAGGAGAATAAACATGCCAAACACTCATCCCGTCTCTTGGGAGAGGTAAAAACTCAATCAAGACTCTCGCTAAAAGTCACGACTCTCACGTAGTCATTCTAATGTCCAACCACAAGCCTAGGGTTTCTAAGTCCACCACGACCTACAACCTAGGCTCTGATACCACTCTAATCTGTCACGCCCCGGGGACGAAACTGCGACCCGGGCTCGCTAATAGATCCGCCATCTGTACGGAAACTGCCGTACAGACGAAGCGTCTAACCTGCAAAAAGAATCAACTAGAGTATACAGATATCAGAGCTGAAAGTAAACTACTAAAACAGAAATCCAAACACTGTACAACTGAAAATAAAAACAATATCCATCTCCCAAATTCGATCATATAAAGAGACCTCTGATACAAAAACCCAAAAGGGAGATATCTCCAAAAACATCAGTGTACAAGCTCTCAATACAAATATCCTCACTACATCAGTCTCTCAAACTGTAAAATAAAGTACAACTCTATACCTCACAACAAAGGTCTCTCAACAGAGGAAAAAGAAGTAAACTAATCTACTGAAGCTCTCCTCTGAAGGGGTACCGCTACACTCCAATGACCGGTAGGGAACTAGCTCGCGACTCCCTCGCCTCGGTCAGAAGGATCATCAACTGGAGCAACAGGAACAGGAGAAGAAGTTCCTGGGGAAAAAGACACCACGACGGGTGTGAGAACTACTTCCCACAGTAGTTCTCAGTGGGTGCCGTCAACAAGCCCAACGGTCTGCCCACTAAGTCTACTAGAGGTAAAAGATAATAGTGCAATGAAATCTGAACAAGAAAAGCTGGAGCTACTCTACAGCTACCATACCTCTATCTAGATACTCAAAAAGTGGAACAGATGAAAGTAAAAGAGACCACTCGCACCCAAGGTGCTCAATAGACCCAATCGAACTGACTGCCTCATAGGGTCCAGTCAAGCCTGCGCCTGTCGACTAGGAACGCGCCTGCCCACTACCACACATCCCCATGAGGACGGGATTTACGTGGGGCATCCTGCCCGACTAACTCACCCCTCGCGCAAAACTGCCTCAACAGGCCCATCGTATCCACAGCGGCATCTCAGGGACGCGACTCTAACTGAGGAAAACGGCGCGGCATAGAGTATCACAAATTGGCATAAGCAGGCTATAGCCAAAAACCACGCTCACTCCCAGAACGGTAGGACTCAAGATCCCCAAATATCTCGCACAACAGTCGGAGTACTCTCTACGACTCAGCTGATCAGCTCACACGGAACACGAGACACTAGCCTCTCCAACAGCTCGCAGCACAAGGCACACTGGCTGGAGGTACTCCACAGCCAGGAACGACCCACAACTCAAGCTAACAATACTGGTCGGACAACACTCAACGACCTGGGATCACCGTTAACCCCAACGGTTCCCAACAACACTGGCCGGAAGATACTCGACGGCCCGGGACTACCGCCTGCTCAACGGCTCCCTCCCACGACAGCGCAACAGGGATACTAGACCTCCCGGGACTACCGTTTACCCAAACGGCTCCCGGCACAGATAAGCAACCCGCTACAACTACCAGACTCCACTCTGCTCCCAAGCACGAGTGCAAACGCATCCCACACTAAAAGAAAATCCCAACCTCTCGGCCCACTACCCGGGCGAGGATAACACTATGTACAGGGATAGAAAAATAGTGTGGGTGTCTAAACATAATTAACCCTAGCCCAAGTGAGGGTTTTCTACTGGTCTGGTTACACATGCAACATATGACGGGGGTGCTAGGTCAAGTTCCAAGATAGCTGTATTAACAGATGATAAAAAGGAATAACCATTCCAACAATCAAGCATGCTACACAAGGAAATAAACTAGCATGCATAGTCCTACATCAATAGAATTAATGTACAGTCCATAAAACTTGGAGATAAGGCCACCCACCTCGATTTGCCACCAATTGCTCGTAGACACTTGCAATTGGCCTCCACGCGTTCTGCACGCAAAACGATGTCTGCTGCCGGAGTCCGCACGCAAAACGGCGCACGATGCCGGAATCCGCATGCCAAACGGAGTCCGCACGGAAAACGGTGCACAGTGCCGGAGTTAGCACGCAAAATGGAGTCCGCATGCAAAACGGTGCACGGTGCCGGAGTCCGCACGCAAAACGGAGTCCGCACGCAAAACGGTGCACGATGCCGGAGTCTGCACGCAAAACGGAGTCCGCACGCAAAATGGTGCACGGTGCCCAACACAGAAAAGAGCAAGAGGGTCAATTACTGTCTAAAAGAACGCTCCAAAAACTGTATAAAAATACAGAAAAACCAACACACGGGACCTACCCGATTGCGCCGCCGTCGCCGAAACGCTCCGCCGGGCGACCTCGCACGCAAAATGAGGTCCAGGACGCGCCGCCGCACCTCACGCAACCTCCTCCCTCACTCCCTCTCGCTCTCGGGGAAGAAAGAAAAGAACAAGGAGGAGAAAGAATGGCGTGCGGGAGAGAAAGAAGAAGAAGAAAAGAAGAGGAGGAAGGGGATGGTCCACGGTGCATCGGTCCACGGTGCACCAGTCCACGGTGCACCGGCCAACCAGGGAGCCCGAAACCCCGGTCCACGCAGCTGGGCGCGTGCACCGGGTCCACGCACGTGCCCAGTGCGCCACGTGGCACGCTCCCACTCGCGCCACGCGGGCGCGCAGATTGCGCGCCACACGGGCGCGTGACACCGTGCCCCGCGCAGGCGCGGGACACGGGAGCGCCACACGGGCGCGTGCACCCGCGCGCCCGAGCGGGCGCCAGCGGGGGCCCGCCACGTGGCGGCCCCCGCGCGCCTCCCGCGCAGGCGGGCGCGCTTCCCCAACGCGTGTAGTGCGCCTGCCGTGCGCCTCGAGTCGCGCGCCGCACCGCCTTGATTTCCGTGCCGTCGCCTCGACTCGGGATTCGTGCCGCGTCGCCTCGAAAAACGCGCACTTCATCCGGGCTCCAAAACAAACAAGTAAATAGTCCATTCTTAGCAATTTCGCGCGCTGAATCCAAAAACGATGTCCATTTCTCCAAATTCTCATCCGAAAATTGCGGAGTGCCCCCGGATAGCCCACTTGATCTGATTTACGCGCCGGGTCCATTTTTAAAGTCCGATTTGCCAAATTCCAACTCTAAAAATTCCCGAAGGCGACCGGAGAGGTAAACTCTTATCCAAACTTCGCCCGGAGTCCAATTTTGACATCTGAATCGCGCGAAACCACTTCCAAACACCCGACGGGTCCTCCAATTTCCCACGGGATCTCCTTTTAAGCACGAAGTCCAACACTTGTGTCCAAAATGCGCGCAAACACCACCGACACATCACGCAGGCCTCCAGTGATGCAACTAAATCCCAAATTGCATCACAAATCCATTTCTTGGGCCCGACAAGAGCACATACACTCCCAACGGCCCCTAAAAGCTGCCAATCAACCGGCAAACCCTACGCGGGAGATTCCGGGACCTCACATCTCCTGTTGTCCGACTCACGGAAAGGTCACTATTCTCCTTCCACAATCAGTTGTTGCACGATACCGCACCAACTGGTCCATCCCGTGTGCTCAACCTGAGTCGTGGAGCTGTCACTGAACCGTAACACCTGCCGGTATAATTCCAAGTCTCTACTGTACTGGACACGATCCACAAGGCTCCCCCACATGCACAACACCAACATGAACATGTACCTCTAATGTACGTGGTAACAACTCTACCTCCAGTCCAGACAGGAAAGCCAAATACACCAATTCAGACTGCTGTAAAGAAATCATGCCGGTGACAACCCGATCCGCTGCTGTGGCGCCCTCCAACCGGGCGGCACAGACTCATCTGCTCGATGCAGGTGGTCGTCGCTCAGTCTGCCTCAACGTCAACGTCCAGTCTGTCGGAAAATATCTAGACTATCCACATAGAGAGCACGGTCTCTGTCTCTGCTCACACTGGGGTGACAATTGCGGTCCTTCGTACATAACCAATCCATGCTGCCGCCGCGCCACTCTGATGTAGATGCTGATGCTGCCATCGGGGTCCACCCGATCTCTGGCATCTCAGAAATCCGCTACCCTGGAAGAAGAAATCAGAAATGCCTCCGCCGACCGATCAATCCTCCATCACCCTGCGCGAAGCACCAAAATCGAGTACTCGCCTCTGGCGGCAGATCCCTATCCAAAGGAACTGCAGCGCCATGCTACATACACAACGCCTACACCATCGAGGTGTCACTAGTCCGTAACGGAGGGACCAACTAAACTGAAAGGTATCCTGGCGCAATCCACTCCCAGTCACACATATCCTATGCGCCTCATCCCTCGCAACCTGGAGCGCGCAGTTCAACAACTGCATAAACTCCCTGGCACAGGGAGGCTCTCAGATAGTCTCTCCATCACCACCAACCCCAATTCTGCCTACAAAGGCTCCAACTCAAACCTATGAATCGGGATGGTTCAGACTGCCGAGACTGGCTCCATCGATCGATGATGTCCCAAAGCTCATCTACTATCCACTATCCACCCTGCCTCGGTGCCTCGGCACTACTCGTAGGCACGGAGGGGGCTGCTCGCTCCATCGGCGCCACTGGTACAACTGAAGATGCCACTGCATAGGAAGAAAGTGCTGGAGGACACTCAAGCGGTACTGCAACTGGCTGTGCTCTCTGCTGCAACAAGCGCATCAAACGTTCCATGGCCTTCTCCTGGCATCGGGCAGCCTCCGACATCTGTGCCATCTGGGTCCATAACTCCTGGATCTCGCTCTGCTCTGATAGCTCTGCCTCCCGCTGCTCGGGTTACTCATCAGATGCGGGATGTGCCCTCTTTGCTACACGACGTCTCAGGGGCATAGCAGTCCACTACACAATAACAAACATCAGGACACAACAACCATACGACCCAATCCAGCGAAAGTCTAAGACATGTCATCCATTCTATAGCATTATGTTGTCTGTAGCCAACATAATCGCTTAGGAGAATAAACATGCCAATCACTCATCCCGTCTCTTGGGAGAGGTATAAAACTCAATCAGGACTCTCGCTAAAAGTCACGATTTTCACGTAGTCATCCTAATGTCCAACCGCAAGCCTAGGGTTTCTAAGTCCACAATGACCTCAAACCTAGGCGGCTTGGGTCATTTAAATAGGCTCCAGAAACAATTCACGAAAAGACGGATAAGTCCCAAGTTCCGGGCGCCCGAAATTTTTCGGGCACCTACAGTAACGCGGTCTACTGCCTCGCGGAGCGCCCGGATTAATCCAGTTCCGCAACATCACCGCCAAAACAGCGGACAGCCGATCCGGCCATCCACCGGACGACACGTGGCCAGCGCGGGCGCCGACGCGTGGAGCGCACTCGTGCGGGAAACGCGGTCAACGCGCCTGCATCACCGCCTACACCCCTGCTAGGCACGGGCCCCGAGGCCGCCAGCACACGCTCCGTGAACCAGGTCCACAGCACCGACCAACCACCCGCTGCCACGCGTCCCATGGCGAACCAATGGGAAGCTGACACGTGGCACACGCTCCCGTGCACCGCGCGCCTGCCCGCGCGCCCGCGCCGTCGCGCTCCGCCGCTGCCCGCCGGCCGCCGGAACAGTACCATGTGCCTCGAAAATCGTGCACGACATCCGGGCTCCGAAAAATGCAAATAAATAGTCTATTTTTATTATTTTCGCGCGCTGAATCCAAATCCGCTGTCCGTTTTGCCAAATTCCATTTTTAAAAATTGTCGAAGGCATCCGGAAAGGTGTTCTTTGTCCAAACTTCGTGCTGAGTCCAATTTTAATATCCGTTTCGCGCGAAACTAGTTCTAAACATCCGACGGGGTCAACTGATTACCCACGCGATCCATTTGAAGCCCGAAGTCCATCAGTTGTGTCCAAATTATGCACAAACACCACCGACACACCACGTAGGCCTCCGTAAGCTGCCAATCAACCAGTAATCTCATCGCGGGGATCCGGCTCCTCACAACCGGCCCGCGTGGCGCCTGCCTACGGGCAGCCCCGCGCGGCACCCTGCCGCGCGACGCGCTGTTACGGTTTTTTGTGTTGCCATATTTCGTGAGTTGAGTCGGAGTCTTAAAGGGATCAAATTGTCAAATCAGCTTTCGAAGACTCATTGAAGATTCAACATGACCTCATGATAACACTCAGGTATGGTTAATTAAATCATGGTGATTTAAGTACATTTATAATAATTGGAATCAGGAAATTATTGAAACTCGGTTTAGAGTTGGTTTTAGGAACTTGGTTTTAACTTACAACTTATTTTAAGTTTGGATTCCGGTACTAGGTCTGTTTTGGATAAAGCTTATCTTGGAAAAATCAGTTTTTACATTGAGTACCGGAACCACACATTGAGTTCCTCAAACCCGACACAGAATTTTCTGTAATTTGCATTGCATACCGGAACACATACTTAGGTACCGGAACACAATATAAAAATTTGTGTTTCGCACCATTGAGTACCGGAACACGTTATTTGGTACCGGTACACAATGTCATCTTGGGAAAAGTTTCGTAAACCGACTCTAATTTGTTTCCAAGGGTTATAAATAGATACTTAGGGTTTCTCAATACTAACCGATCAATTCAGAAACACTCGAGAGCAACCCTAGAGGCTGGTTTTTATCGTTCTTCTCTTTAGCCTCTTTTAGGTCAATTCGACGGTTCTTCCAAGATCTATCTTTTGTCGAATTGATCTAGTCTTTGCTTAGAGATTCATTCTACGGTTCCTCAATGACAATCTAAGCAAAGGATCACCATCGAAGCCAATATTCTTATCGGCTGAGTTTGCGTCGTGGATTCGATGTAGCATCGTGGATTCGGTGTGTTGAAGGCGTTTCGTGGATTCGAAACGTGTCACGCCCCGGGTGTAAACCAGAACCCGGGCGCGTCTACAGATCCGCCGTGCACACGGTATTTCCCGCGTACACGAAGCGCCAATAACCTGCTCAGATATAAGAGAATAAATAAATGAGAAATAAAAACAGAGCTGAACTAAAACTAATACATCTCAGACTGAAACTGAAAGTAAAATACAATACATCTGTAAAAATGATACATCTGTCACTCCCAGCTCACCAAAATAAATACAACCAACTGGCTAAAGCCAGACCCAAAAGTGAAAGTATAACTGTCTGAGGAAAAATGGGTACACCAACACTCCAGCTAACTCGCTCATCCTGCCTCGAGATCTATCTACTCAGCCGTCCTCTCTCCTCGACCCACCGCTGAAAACCCATCAGCACCCGCAGAAGACACTGCAAAACAAAGGAGAAGACAAAGAGGAAAGAAGAATGGGGGTGAGAACTACTAGTAAACCAGTAGCCTCCCCTAGTGGGTAAAGCCTCGAACTCCGATGTGCCCACTAGGTCTACCAGAGGCGAAAAGGGAAAGAAGAGTTGTAAGTAATAAAGACTGCTGATAAAGGAAACTACCACTACTATGCCTCTAAATGCATAAGTAACCAAACTGTTCCAGTAACCCAATCTATCCACCAGTAAAAACTGGTACTGCCTGCTGCCGCTCTCATCGTCGGGCAAATAAAGCCGCGCCGATGTGATAGCAAAACTCCTGCTGCCGCCCTCATCATCGGGCAAGTAAAGCCGCGCCGATGTGATAGCAAAACTCCATCACTGTCTGACCCCCCCGCTCCGGAGGGGAACTCGAGGGGAGCGACCCACACGAGGAAAGCATCACCGGGCATATAAAGCCGCGCCGGTGTGATAATAAACTCAATCACTGTCACAAGTATCATAAAAGCATGACCGGATCACAACTATACTCAAGTGGAACAAAACCCTCCACTAAAGAACCCCGATCCCCAATCTGATGCATAAGTAACCATCCGGTCAACCTCCCAATATCCGCGGTCGCCGCGATACCCACTGTCAACAATCAAGCCCAACAACCGACACCCGGTCAACCGCCCAATAACCGCGGTCACCGAAATAACCCACAATCACAATCATGTCCCACATCCGACATCCGGCCAACCGCCTACTATCCGCGGTAGCCGCAATAACCCCCAATCCAAAATCGGGTAAAATAATCTGTATCCGGTCAACCGCCTACTATCCGCAGTGTTACGGAATTTGAGTTGGCGTAGTTTCGTGAAAGTCTCAAGTCTTGAAGATTGAAGGTGAAGAAAGTTGGATCATTTAACTCAATCTCAAGAAAGAAGAATTCAAAAGGATCAGGTATGTTTAACTAAAGGTTTTGTGTGATCCGAATACTTCTTGTAGTGTAGAAACACTTGGAAGAATCTTTCATTGCATAAAAATCAAAAACTGGACTTGGGACATGTTCAGGATCCGGATCAGGTTGTTCGATCCGGATCCCGAAGGTGGTTCGTTCATACACCAGTTCAATCCGGATCGTAGCCTCTCTTGATCCGGATCCCGAACACTGAGTTTACCATCTTCCTTGAACGATCCGGATCAGGCTTCGCAATCCGGATCCCGAACGTTGATGTTTGGTGAACTGTATGAACGATCCGGATCAAGCACTTCGATCCGGATCCCGAACCTTCATTTTTCTGGAATTGCCTGACTCGTTACGACGATCCGGATCACAGCTAATCCGATCCGGATCGCCGTCCGTAAAATTTCCAGAAATGTTAGGTTTTTGATTCTTATCTCCTTCCTAGGGTTTCTAACCTATAAATAGACCCTATGACTCTTTTTCTAGGGTTAATCCAAAAGGAGGCCGAAAATCCAAATAGCCGTCATTTTCATATATCATCTTTTACGGCTCTAGATCCACATATAGAGAAGAAAGGAAATCATTAGAGAATACTCTATGTTTCTTCATCTATATTGATTAGTTTGATTCTAGGTTTTCATACTCACATCTTGAGTTGAATCAAACTAATGAATACTTAGATGGTATTTCCGATCTGTCTTTGATCTAAGTATTCAGCGGATCATCACCACCAAAAACAACGATTTACCCCAAAAATCGGCGCGTGGATTCGCGTGTCCTTGTGGATTCAAGGTTCAACCGCTCTCGTGGATTCGGAGCGAGGCACATTTGTGGATTCGAAGGGTGCTATTGGGTGAAGACCGTGGATTCGGTCGGACGTCGTGGATTCGACGTTGGACGCCGTGGATTCGGCGTTGGGCGCAGATCGTGGATTCGAGAAGCGTCGTGGAGCGAGCGGAGAAGATCCTCTAGGAGCGTATGGAAAAGGTTGAGTCGTAAGTGTGTACGGTAAATCACCTTGTACGTGTTTTAATTCTAGTTGATTTCTGCCGTGTTATCGGTCCCGTGGTTTTTTACTCCGGTGATGGAGTTTTCCACGTAAAAATGTTGCGTATTATTTTTATTTCCGCATTGGGTTTTTATCGCAACGATTTTTGAGTGTTTATACGTTTACACCTATTCACCCCCCTCTAGGTGTTTTTTCCCCTATTTAGATCCTTATTACATATAACCCAACAAGTTGTATCAGAGCGGGAATAGGGTTGTAAACAATGGTTGAAGGTGGAAACATCAACCGACCCCCGTTCTTCGATGGAACAAATTATGCGTACTGGAAAGTGCGGATGAAAGCCTTTTTAATTTCCATCGACGAACGGGTGTGGCAATCAATTGAATTAGGATGGTCTAATCCAACTGAATTTATTGGTGATGTTCACACCTTAAAACCTAGGTCGAAATGGACCAAGGAAGAGTTAGATTCATCTTCTTACAATGGCAAGGAAATTAATGCTATTTTTAATGCCTTATCTCAAACTGAATTCTCTCGCGTCTCGGCATGTGAGACTGGGAAAGAAATCTGGGATGTTCTTCAGGTTACACATGAGGGAACTAACCTCGTGAAGATTCAGAAACTGCAAATGCTTACGAGCAAGTTTGACTCTATCTTGATGGCAGAAAATGAATCTTTCACGGACTACTATACACGATTGCAAGATATCGTAAACTCATGTGCTAACCTGGGAGAGAAGATTCCAGAATTTAAGATTGTAAGAAAGATCTTAAGAACTCTTCCTGAACGATTTCGCCCAAAGGTTACTGCCATTGAAACTATTAAACACCCGGACGAAATACGTGTAGAAGAATTAGTTGGTTCATTACAAACTTATGAAATGACATTTACTACTAACAATTCTTCTGGAAAGGCATCCACTTCTAAGTCTTTAGGTTATGCGTTGAAAACAACTAAGGAAGAAGATGCGGATACATCCTCCTCAGACGATGACGAGAACCTTTCTATGGAGGAATTTGAGAAGCAGCTCGCTCTCTTGACAAGGAAGTTTCGCCGCAACTTTCGAAGGGGTAATTCAAGTAAATCTCCATCCTTCGGAAAGTCAAACAAAGGCAAGGGTACTTCAAGTTACAAGTCAAGAAAGCAAGAGAACTTCTCAAAGGATAAGAAAAGTTCAGAAGGACAACTACAATGCTTCAAATGTCGAGGCTACGGCCACATTGCAACGGAGTGTCCTAACAAGTATCCGGCAAAGAAGAAGGCGATGCAAGTCGTCACTTGGGATGACAACTCAACGTCGAATGAGTCGTCTTCGAGTGATGAAGAAAAGAGCTCCACCGCATTCCACGCGTCCGTATCTTCACCCTTCATGTGCTTTATGGCAAGTACATCCGAGTCGTTGTTGTAGTGTACTGGTTTTTCCCTTGCGACTTTCCGATGAATCCACTGTGTAGAACACCTAGTGTTGGTGTGTCTGGCCCATGGTGCATCGAAGGGTTGCCACAGATGGGCCTTGTGAGACTTTGGTAGCGGATTTGGCCTTCGGCTGCATTTGCCAAATTTTAGAAAAGGTTTTGGGCTAATCTGAGGTTGGATTTGGATTCAGCGCGGAAAAACGCTTGAAAACGGCTATTTGCTTGTTAACTTTGGAGTCCGGATGACCAAATGCGGGCTTCCGGAAGTTTTCGGGAATTGTTGGTGCATGGGGGAGGTCCGTGGACCGGCCTGAGCCACGTGGCGGCCTATCATTGGCCGGCTCACGCAGCTCGGTCCACGGGGAGGCGCGGCGGTGCATGGACCGCGGGCGCGGGACGCGTGGCGTGCCCGGATAGGTCGGCGCACGCGGCACGGCTCAGCGAACCTGCGGGGTTGCGGTGGACCGGGCGTATGACACGTGGCGGCGTGGGATTCGCTGGCTCACGTGGTCTCGGTCCCCGGAGTGCGCAGAGGGGCGCCTCGGGACGGCGCGCGCGCACTGTGGCGCCAGGTGGGCTGTCGGCCGCACTCGAGTGCGACGCGTGTCGGCACGCGATAGGCGGGCCGTACCTACCCCCGCTGACCGCGGGGGGACGCGTGGCGCGCGGCGGTCGCTTTGCACGGCTGTCCCCTGTTGTGGGGCGACGTGGCAGCACCAGAGGATTTCGGGCGCGTCGGACAGGAGGCATGCAACCGGTTTCCGGGCGCAGTGCGCCCGAAACATGCGCCCGGAAATCCGGATTTTGGTGTTATTGGGCTGGGCCTATAAATAGCCCTCCTTGTTTGTTCTTTTGGCTTTTTGGGCCCCATTTCCGCTGAGCTCCCTTCACAAGAGTTTTTCCTCCCTCAGTGCACTACCCATTGGAGAAGTTTGAGGATTTTTGGAGGCACGCTTCCCAAGGTTCACCATTTTACGGCGCGGCGCGACGCTTGTTCTCCGGCGATCCTCTTCGCCCCTTCTCAGTGTTTGGACTCCTCCGACCCACCCCGACCTCGGAATTCGCCGATTCTTGCGCCGTTGGACTCACGACAGGTAGGGCTTCAACTCCTGTGTTTTGTGGTTCCTCGATTTCCGTGCTGATCTTGGAGTTTTCTTAGCACCCATTTGACCCTTTTTCTTCACGGACTTTTGGGACAGCACCGCGGTATTCTTGCCATATCTTTCCGGTCAGGCGTCAGAACAAGGCGATTCAAAAGGCAATTTTCATCTACGTTTCGCAATGAGTCTCCTGGATTTTTCTCAGATTTTTCTGGATTTTACCCGTGGGTGAGAATCTTCTTTCTCTGTGGTTCCTTGTTACAGGAATTTGGTACAGTTTGGATTCGGGGTGTACCCCTTGCCGGATTTTTATCTCAGCGTAGGAAACTCCAATTTGGGCGTGCAGGTACTCGTTTCGACGGGCTCGTCGCAAGGATCGCGATAGTAATTTTCTTGGATTTTTCTGGGTATTATTCGCAGGTAACATTTGGTGAATTCTGGACTGCGGATTTAGGGGACAGATTTTGGAATTGGGGATGAATCGCTTATTTATTTTTCCTTTGGGTTATTTTGTACAGATTGGTGGTGTGTTTGGACTGATCTTGGACTTCGCCTTCGGGAATTTGGAATAGCGCTTGAGGTGGGTGATGTTGTGAACCTCCTCCTTGTGAATGTCACTAGGCCTATTAGAATGCCTTGATCATATATTGTTAATTGCGAATGTATCTAGCATGCTTGTATGAGATTAAGGTTCCTTTGTCAATACTTGCATTGTTAGCAGGCTACAAATTAGTAAGTGGTGTTTCCATGTTTAGATATGCAATTTAATTAGATGAAAAGAATACTAAAGCCATCTCCTGTCATGTGTTAAGGGAAGGTTTGGGCATGTGGTTAGAATGCATGTTGTAAAAGGGGTACTTGCTAGTTAATTGTGCATCTAAATTGTATCATGTATCGTATATCATGCCACGTGTACATCGGAGGGTCCAAACATTTAATGTTGCATATGTTAGAATAATTGAAAGGGGTTTATCAAGTAAAGGACTTTGCATGCTTCAATGGTCATCTAGCTAGGCCACCTTTTTCTGCTACACATACATGCTGGAATTGACTTAGGAGAAACCATGCTTTCTATTCATTCTCCTGTAGTCTAGTTGTAGAGGATTGTGTAGTTCAGATGTTCAGAGTTGGGACAGTCGGGGATGGATGGTTGGGTGTTGCGGCAACCGCGGACTGTGGGCGGTTGACCGGCTTACTAGTATTATTATTATTGCATCAGATTGGAGGTGAGGGATCGGGCTTCTTTAGTGGATGGTCTTACCCACTCGTTTAGAGTCTTGATCCAGTCCTGCTACATCAGATACTTATGGTTACATATTTTTACTCGTGTGGGTCGCTCCCCTCGAGTGCCACTCCAGAGTAGGCTTAGGGCCGAGCCGTGTGCCGGTCGATTGGATACTTTGAGGATCGTGCCGTGTGCCGATCAGATACTGGGTTCTCGAGTTGACAGTACAGCAGGCAGTGCCAGTGTTGACTGGTGTATTGATTGGGTTTGGTTGGCCAGGTTTTGACATACTGATGCATACTTCTAGCGATTTTGACAGCTAGGCATTTTAGAGGCATACTAGGGTAGCTTTATCATCAGTAGACTTACCTTTAGCATACTACCTTTATTTCATTTTCGCCTCTAGTAGTCCTAGTGGGTATTTCTGAGTTTGAGGTCTACCCACTAGGGGAGGCTACTGTTTTTATAGTAGTTCTCACCCCCACTGTTTTCTCTTTTCTTTTCCCCTTTGTTTTGTAGAGTCTTCTGCGGGAGTCGCGGGACCCTCTTCCCTGGATCGAGGTAAGAGGATCGCTGATTAGATAGCTGCTGCCCCGAGTTGGAGTTTTGTAGTTTTGATGTATCCCCAGTACACTCAGACGGTTGTATTTTTCTTTTATTTTGGGTCTGGCTGCGGCCAGCTGGTTGTATATATTTCGTGAGCTGGGAGAGACACTTGTATATTTTTGAGAGCTTACTGTACTTTCATTTCCGGCATTTGTCTGAGTTGTATTAGTTTTAGTTTAGCTCTGTTTTATGCTCCTTTATTACTTGTTTTATATCTGAGCAGGTTATCAGCGCTTCGTGTACACGGAAAATTCCGTATGCACGGCGGATCTGTGGACGGGCCCGGGTTCTGGTTTACACCCGGGGCGTGACAGATTAAGTTGGTATCAGAGCTTAGGGATAGGTCAGTTGGGACTTAGGAAACCCTAGGCTTTTGGCAGACCCTAGGAAGGCAGAGCGTGAGTGACGTGATATTGTGCGAAAGTCGGTAATTGGTTGTTAACTCTTCCTGTGAGTGGAGAGGGATTGACATAGCCTATTTCTGGGGGACTATTATGTTGGCTGCAGACAACATAAGGTTACAGAAATAGGGGAATGTCCATGACTTTCGCTTGATTGGGTCGAGAGTGGTTTTGTTTACTGACCCGTGGTTTCTTGCGTGACAGGATGCCTCCTAGGCGGCAGATCCCTGCCCGGGGTACTCCTATACCCCCGGAGGAGCCGGAGCAGTCTGGGCCTTCTGAGTTGAGTGAGCTGAGGGCCATGTGGCCCAGTTGGCGGAGAGCCACCGCCGACAGGAGCAGAGGTTCCAGCAGTTGCTTACGCAGGTTGGGGCCCCTCCCCCTACTACTGTAGAGGCCCCTGTACCACCAGTTGTACCGCCGGCTATTCCATTAGTCCCTACGGCACCGTCGTCGAGCAGTGGGGCTCAGGGAGTGTTCAGGCCGTTGACCCCAGCGGAGGAGGAGGAGTTTGCTGACAAACTCGCCAAGTTCTGTAAGCGAGGACCACCTAGGTTCTCTGGGAGGAGCACTCACCCATCGGAGATAGGATCATGGCTGGCAGCAATGGAGAAGTTGTTCAGAGACTTCTTCATTGACCACAGGTTCAGAGTGCATATGGCTGTACATTGCATAGAGGGGGATGCAGATGCTTGGTGGCGTCGGGTCGAGCCCTTAGAGTTTCAGATCACCCGACAGCTACCCTGGTCGGAGTTCAGACGGTTGATCCTTGACACTTATTTCTCCACGAGCGTGAAGAAAAAGCTTGAGGATGATTTGAAGAATCTCCAGCAGGGGGACAGGACGGTATGGGATTATTATCAGGAGTTTACGCAGTTGCTCAACTGCGTACCCTATGTTGCCAGGGATGGGCTGCACCAGGTGAAGCTGTTTGAGACAGGTTTGCGCCCCGAGATCTATACCTTGGTACACGCCCAGAGGCTTCAGACTTTATCAGAGGCAGTGGATCATGCACAGTGGGTCGAGAGGGGAGATCACGTCGTCGCTAGACGTGGGGGCTTGGCCGCTCAGAGTTCTGAGAGGAAGCGGCCAATGCTAGACGAGGGGGGACAGGCCAGTTCATGGAGGCCGCCCCGACCACCACCGCCGCAGTTTACGGGCCATGGGCGTTCGGAGCGGCGAGGGTCTGGTGGATCCCAGAGACCCCCACAGCAGCAGCAGCAGCAGCAGCCCCAGCGACAGCAGCAGCAGCCCCAGCGACAGCAGCAGCATTCGCAGCAGCAGAGGTCGCAGTCGCGACAGCAGGGGTCACAGCGACAGCCACAGCGGCAGCAGCAGCAGCAGTCTCGGAGACCACAGCAGCAGTCCCGACAGTCCCAGTCGTCTGAGAGATGTGTCTTCTGTGGTGGGCCGCACTTTCCTAGCACTTGTGATCAGCGGTGGGGACGATGTTATATCTGTGGACAGTCTGGTCACATGCGAGCCCCTTGCCCTTTTGCAGCGTCGACAGCTCCTTCCTCGGCATCAGCCCCTTCGGTGCCCCAGCAGCGGCCTTATGCTCCAGCGAGCAGGGCTCCTTCCTCCCACCCTGCAGATTACCGACCACCAGCTCAGAGCGGGCGAGTCTACGCCGCCCAGGTAGGGGACTCCACGGCAGCCGACCACGTGGTGGCAGGTATCACTTTACTTCTTGGTACTAGAGCTCGCACTTTATTTGATACCGGTGCATCACATTCTTTTATCAGTAGAGTATTTGCATCACCTCATGGACTAGTGTTAGGTCGGTTGCCACATGCAGTAGAGGTACAGATTCCTGATCATACATTGCATGTAGAGGAGTGTTGTTGGTCTTGCCCTGTTCAGATTGAGTCCTGGATCTTGCCAGCGGACCTTATGGTCCTTAGTGAGCTGCGAGATTACGACATAGTACTGGGGATGGATTGGCTGGCTCGCTATTTCACGACGATTGATTGCGCCGCGAGGACTGTTACCTTTAGCGAGCCAGGCCAGGAGGTGTTCGTTTACAGGGGGTGCCAGAGTGCTTTCTTTGCCTCTGTGGTTTCGACCTCTCGTGCGAGGCAGATGATGCGCAGTGGATGCGTGGCCTTTTTGGCATCGGTGGTTAAGGAGCCTACGGCGACACCGGGACTCACGGATATCCCTATTGTCCATGAGTACCCGGATGTTTTTCCTCCGGAGCTAGTTCATATGCCGCCGGATAGGGAGGTTGAGTTTTTGATTGACGTAGTTCCAGGAACTGCGCCAATCTCTAAGGCTCCTTACCGAATGGCACCGGCCGAGCTGCGGGAGTTAAAGGCGCAACTCCAGGATTTAATGGACAAGGGTTTTGTGAGGCCGAGTGTATCACCTTGGGGAGCGCCGGTGCTATTTGTGAAGAAGAAGGATGGTTCACTTCGACTGTGTGTGGATTACCGGGAGCTGAATAAAGTGACCATCAAGAACAAGTACCCTTTGCCGCGCATTGATGACTTATTCGACCAGCTGCAAGGGTCTTGTGTCTTCTGCAAGATTGATTTACAGTCTGGTTACCAGCAATTGAAGGTGAAGGCCGAGGACATCCCGAAGACGGCATTCAGAACGCGGTACGGGCATTATGAGTTCACCGTCATGCCTTTTGGATTGACAAATGCCCCTGCTGCTTTTATGGATTTAATGAACCGGATTTTTCGACCATATCTGGATCGGTTCGTAGTTGTCTTTATTGATGACATCCTAGTTTATTCCCGAAGCGATGTGGAGCACGAGGAGCATCTGAGGATTGTGCTACAACTTCTGAGAGAGAGAAAGTTGTATGCCAAGTTATCTAAGTGTGATTTCTGGCTTCGGGAGGTTGTCTTTTTGGGCCACGTGATTTCAGCCGCTGGAGTGGCAGTAGACCCGGCGAAGATCGAGGCAGTCCGGGATTGGCCCCGACCGACGACGGTATCCGAAGTCCGCAGTTTTATGGGCTTAGCGGGATATTACCGTCGGTTTGTGGAAGGTTTTGCGAAACTTTCCACACCCCTCACTCGTTTGACGCGAAAAGGGATTAAGTTTATTTGGAGTGAGAATTGCCAGAGGAGCTTTGAGGAATTAAAGATCAGGTTGATGTCGGCTCCTATCCTTTCCCTCCCTGTTATGGGGAAAGGATACGTGATTTATAGTGATGCATCGCACAGTGGACTTGGTTGCGTGCTGATACAGGATGGTAGGGTAATCGCTTACGCCTCTCGGCAACTGAAAGATTATGAAAAGAATTACCCTACCCATGATTTGGAGCTAGCTGCAGTGATTTTTGCACTAAAGTTGTGGCGCCACTACCTGTATGGGGAACACTGCGAGATTTACACCGACCACAAGAGCTTGAAATACCTGTTCACACAGAAGGAGCTCAACTTGAGGCAACGTAGATGGTTGGAATTGTTGAAAGATTATGATGTAGACATTTTATACCACCCTGGCAAGGCCAACGTGGTTGCTGATGCCCTAAGCAGGAGAGCAGTACAGAGTTTATCTTTGATGATCACCGATCAGGCGCCATTACTTGAGCAGATGAGGCGGTTAGAGCTCGAGGTTGTGTCCCCTAGGGTCTCTGCTAGGCTTATGTCTCTAGTTGTGCAGCCCACTCTGTTGGACAGGATTCGGGAGAGACAGAGTGAGGACCCCCACCTGGTGAGGATTCGAGAGCAGATGCAGACTGGTTTGATAGGGGACTTTTCAGTTGATGCTGCGGGAGTACTCCGGTACAGGGACCGAGCTTGCGTGCCTATGGATGCAGAGATTCGAGAGCAGATCTTGAGGGAGGCCCACTATACACCTTATACCATCCACCCTGGTGGGACTAAGATGTATATGGATCTGAAGGCACAATTTTGGTGGAATGGGATGAAAAGAGACATTGGGAGATTTGTAGCGCACTGTTTAACTTGTCAGCAAGTAAAGGCTGAGCATCGTGTACCTGCTGGCAAGTTGCAGAGTCTCCCAATCCCTGAATGGAAATGGGAACATGTTACGATGGATTTTGTCACTGGGTTGCCGAGAGCACAGACGGGAGCGGATGCTATCTGGGTAGTCGTGGACAGGCTTACCAAATCCGCTCACTTTTTACCGGTTCAGATGACTTGGCCGATGGAGCGACTGGCGCAGGTGTACTTGGCTGAGGTGGTTAGATTGCACGGGGTACCCGTTTCCATCGTATCAGATAGAGACCCGAGGTTTGTCTCGCATTTCTAGAGGAGTTTACAGACAGCCTTGGGGACGCAGCTCCGATTTAGTACAGCATTCCACCCACAGACCGATGGACAGTCAGAGCGCACTATTCAGACCCTCGAGGATATGTTGAGAGCATGCATTCTGGACTTTGGAGGAGGATGGTACCGACACTTGGGATTAGTTGAGTTTGCGTACAACAACAGCTATCAAGCGAGCATTCAGATGGCTCCGTTTGAAGCGTTGTATGGACGCAAGTGTCAGTCACCCCTTTATTGGAGTGACGTGGGTGAGAAGAAGACTTTGGGTCCTGATCTACTATTAGAGGCAGAGGAAAAGGTCAGATTGGTACGACGACATCTCGAGACCGCCCAGAGTCGACAGAGGAGTTATGCTGATACTCGACGGCGAGACTTAGAGTTTCAGGTGGGTGACCATGTTTTTCTGAAAGTCTCTCCTTCGAAGGGGATTCGGAGATTTGGCATTCGTGGAAAACTGAGCCCTCGTTATATTGGACCTTTTGAGGTGTTGGAGCGCTTAGGGCCAGTTGCCTACAGGCTTGCGCTTCCTCCCAGGCTTTCAGGTGTTCACAATGTGTTTCATGTATCGACGCTGAGGAGGTATGTTCATGACCCGTCCCATGTCATCGATTTCACCCCATTGGAGGTTGCTGAGGACCTGAGCTATGTTGAGCGGCCGTTGAGGATCTTGGACCGCGAGGTTAGGGAGTTGCGCAGTCGAGCCATCCCTTTTGTGAAGATCCTCTGGAGCAGTCATGATGAGCGCGAGGCTACCTGGGAGTTGGAGTCAGCAATGATGGACGCTTACCCCTACCTGTTCGAGGCCCCTGCTTGAGGTATGATTTTTGTTTCGAGGACGAAACTTTTTCTTATAGGGGAGGATGTAGTGTACTGGTTTTTCCCTTGCGACTTTCCGATGAATCCACTGTGTAGAACACCTAGTGTTGGTGTGTCTGGCCCATGGTGCATCGAAGGGGTGCCACAGATGGGCCTTGTGAGACTTTGGTAGCGGATTTGGCCTTCGGCTGCATTTGCCAAATTTTAGAAAAGGTTTTGGGCTAATCTGAGGTTGGATTTGGATTCAGCGCGGAAAAACGCATGAAAACGGCTATTTGCTTGTTAACTTTGGAGTCCGGATGACCAAATGCGGGCTTCCGGAAGTTTTCGGGAATTGTTGGTGCATGGGGGAGGTCCGTGGACCGGCCTGAGCCACGTGGCGGCCTATCATTGGCCGGCTCACGCAGCTTGGTCCACGGGGAGGCGTGGCGGTGCATGGACCGCGGGCGCGGGACGCGTGGCGTGCCCGGATAGGTCGGCGCACGCGGCACGGCTCAGCGAACCTGCGGGGTTGCGGTGGACCGGGTGTATGACACGTGGTGGCGTGGGATTCGCTGGCTCACGTGGTCTCGGTCCCCGGAGTGCGCAGAGGGGCGCCTCGGGACGGCGCGCGCGCACTGTGGCGCCAGGTGGGCTGTCGGCCGCACTCGAGTGCGACGCGTGTCGGCACGCGATAGGCGGGCCGTACCTACCCCCGCTGACCGCGGGGGGACGCGTGGCGCGCGGCGGTCGCTTTGCACGGCTGTCCCCTGTTGTGGGGCGACGTGGCAGCACCAGAGGATTTCGGGCGCGTCGGACAGGAGGCATGCAACCGGTTTCCGGGCGCAGTGCGCCCGAAACATGCGCCCGGAAATCCGGATTTTGGTGTTATTGGGCTGAGCCTATAAATAGCCCTCCTTGTTGTTATTTTGGCTTTTTGGGCCCCATTTCCGCTGAGCTCCCTTCACAAGAGTTTTTCCTCCCTCAGTGCACTACCCATTGGAGAAGTTTGAGGATTTTTGGAGGCACGCTTCCCAAGGTTCACCATTTTACGGCGCGGCGCGACGCTTGTTCTCCGGCGATCCTCTTCGCCCCTTCTCAATGTTTGGACTCCTCCGACCCACCCCGACCTCGGAATTCGCCGATTCTTGCGCCGTTGGACTCACGACAGGTAGGGCTTCAACTCCTGTGTTTTGTGGTTCCTCGATTTCCGTGCTTATCTTGGAGTTTTTCTTAGCACCCATTTGACCCTTTTTCTTCACGGACTTTTGGGACAGCACAGCGGTGTTCTTGCCATATCTTTCCGCTCAGGCGTCGGAACGAGGCGATTCAAAAGGCAATTTTCATCTACGTTTCGCAAGGAGTCTCCTGGATTTTTCTCAGATTTTTCTGGATTTTACCCGTGGGTGAGAATCTTCTTTCTCTGTGGTTCCTTGTTACAGGAATTTGGTACAGTTTGGATTCGGGGTGTACCCCTTGCCGGATTTTTATCTCAGCGTAGGAAACTCCAATTTGGGCGTGCAGGTACTCGTTTCGACGGGCTCGTCGCAAGGATCGCGATAGTATTTTTCTTGGATTTTTCTGGGTATTATTCGCAGGTAACATTTGGTGAATTCTGGACTGCGGATTTAGGGGACAGATTTTGGAATTGGTGATGAATCGCTTATGTATTTTTCCTTTGGGGTATTTTGTACAGATTGGTGGTGTGTTTGGACTGATCTTGGACTTCGCCTTCGGGAATTTGGAATAGCGCTTGAGGTGGGTGATGTTGTGAACCTCCTCCTTGTGAATGTCACTAGGCCTATTAGAATGCCTTTATCATATATTGTTAATTGCGAATGTATCTAGCATGCTTGTATGAGATTAAGGTTCCTTTGTCAATACTTGCATTGTTAGCAGGCTACAAATAGTAAGTGGTGTTCCATGTTTAGATATGCAATTTAATTAGATGAAAAGAATACTAAAGCCATCTCCTGTCATGTGTTAAGGGAAGGTTTGGGCATGTGGTTAGAATGCATGTTGTAAAAGGGGTACTTGCTAGTTAATTGTGCATCTAAATTGTATCATGCATCGTATATCATGCCACGTGTACATCGGAGGGTCCAAACATTTAATGTTGCATATGTTAGAATAATTGAAAGGGGGTTATCAAGTAAAGGACTTTGCATGCTTCAATGGTCATCTAGCTAGGCCACCTTTTTCTGCTACACATACATGCTGGAATTGACTTAGGAGAAACCATGCTTTCTATTCATTCTCCTATAGTCTAGTTGTAGAGGATTGTGTAGTTCAGATGTCAGAGTTGGGACAGTCGGGGATGGATGGTTGGGTGTTGCGGCAACCGCGGACTGTGGGCGGTGACCGGCTTACTAGTATTATTATTATTGCATCAGATTGGAGGTGAGGGATCGGGCTTCTTTAGTGGATGGTCTTACCCACTCGTTTAGAGTCTTGATCCAGTCCTGCTACATCAGATACTTATGGTTACATATTTTTACTCGTGTGGGTCGCTCCCCTCGAGTGCCACTCCGGAGTAGGCTTAGGGCCGAGCCGTGTGCCGGTCGATTGGATACTTTGAGGATCGTGCCGTGTGCGATCAGATACTGGGTTCTCGAGTTGACAGTACAGCAGGCAGTGCCAGTGTGACTGGTGTATTGATTGGGTTTGGTTGGCCAGGTTTTGACATACTGATGCATACTTCTAGCGATTTTGACAGCTAGGCATTTTAGAGGCATACTAGGGGTAGCTTTATCATCAGTAGACTTACCTTTAGCATACTACCTTTATTTCATTTTCGCCTCTAGTAGTCCTAGTGGGTATTTCTGAGTTTGAGGTCTACCCACTAGGGGAGGCTACTATTTTTATAGTAGTTCTCACCCCCACTGTTTTCTCTTTTCTTTTCCCCTTTGTTTTGTAGAGTCTTCTGCGGGAGTCGCGGGACCCTCTTCCCTGGATCGAGGTAAGAGGATCGCTGATTAGATAGCTGCTGCCCCGAGTTGGAGTTTTGTAGTTTTGATGTATCCCCAGTACACTCAGACGGTTGTATTTTCCTTTTATTTTGGGTCTGGCTGCGGCC
Organism: Tillandsia leiboldiana; assembly: GCA_029204045.2. Lineage (NCBI taxonomy): Eukaryota > Viridiplantae > Streptophyta > Magnoliopsida > Poales > Bromeliaceae > Tillandsia > Tillandsia leiboldiana. Next base: position 94,603 of record JAQNDB010000033.1, on the reverse strand, counting down.
AGCTGGTTGTATATATTTCGTGAGCTGGGAGAGGACACTTGTATATTTTTGAGAGCTTACTGTACTTTCATTTCCAGCATTTGTCTGAGTTGTATTAGTTTTAGTTTAGCTCTGTTTTATGCTCCTTTATTACTTGTTTTATTATCTGAGCAGGTTATCAGCGCTTCGTGTACACGGAAAATTCCGTATGCACGGCGGATCTGTGGACGGGCCCGGGTTCTGGTTTACACCCGGGGCGTGACAGTTGTCCAACTCCACTGTTGAAAAGAATGCAACGGACAATGAATCGGATGATTCGGAAGGTGAAGATTTTGCTCTAGCCTACCACAGACTTTTGAGGGATTCAAAGAAAGTGGCTAAGCAAAACAAGAGTTTGAGAGGGAGAGTGCATGATCTCGTCGAAGAAGCAAAAAGACGCGACTTCTCTCTCAACGCTCTTGAAGTGGAAAGGGAAAACCTGATAAAAGCAAACGTTTCCCTTCAAGAGTCCAATGAGCAACTTGAGAAGGAACATACATATCTGGTGGATAACGCGAATCACTTCTCAAAGCTCTACAACGAGGCTCGACAGGATAACCTGGAAATGACAAAGACCATTTTCCAACTCAATGATGACTTACAGCGCTTCTCTTCAGGAAGGAGTAAGTTGGATAGACTTCTTGGTCTTGGTCAATCAAATCGGTTCGGCCTCGGATACACTCAAACTGGAAACAGTCCAAGTTCGAGTGGGACAGTTTTTGTGCCTCAGTCGGTATCTCCTCCTCCGACACCGGAATTCAAGACAAACAACGACAACAAACTACTTCATCCTCTTTGGGATCGTCAAGATCTAAGGTATGTTTTCGTTGTGGTGTTTCAGGCACATAGAAGAAACTGCAAGACGGGAGTCAAACGCTCACCCTCAATCACCTCTTGCAACGACTACGAAAAAGGCGCCTCCCCGGAAATCAAAGCAAAACCTTTCAAAAGAAAAGAGCCTTGGTAGTTCACCACGCAAGACGACATCATCAAGGAGCGGCAATCGATCTGACAACGAGCCTTCACCTAGGAGAATAACCTCACGACCCATTACCGACGCACTCCAAAAGGGTTTGGGTGCGCAAAGGTGAAATTTTCCCTTGTCTTGTTTCCAATGTTTCCTGTATGCATCTGATAGTTCGTTTGGTATCTGGATAGCGGGTGTTCCCGTCACATGACCCGGTGACCAAAATAGTTTTCAAAATCTTGAGAAAATCTCGGCAGGACTTGTTGTTTTCGCGGAGACGGCGGATCTTCCAAAATAGTTGGAAAAGGGCACCGGTAGAGCTATTCCAGATGGCTCGATTTTGAAAAAACGTCTTATTTGTTGATGGCCTTAAAGAATAACCTCATAAGCATAAGTCAACTTGTGACAATGGTTTTTCAGTTAACTTTTCATCTGTTGAAGCATTGTACTGATAAGGCGACCATGTCTTCTTTTAAAAGGGGTTAGATCTGAAAACAATTGTTATGTTGTTCCTAATAATTTTCTAAAAA
>JAQNDB010000033.1:0-92988 GCA_029204045.2 Tillandsia leiboldiana | reverse complement strand
AATTTTTCCTTTGGGTATTTTGTACAGATTGGTGGTGTGTTGGACTGATCTTGGACTTGCCTTCGGGAATTTGGAATAGCGCTTGAGGTGGGTGATGTTGTGAACCTCTACTTGTGAATGTCACTAGGCCTATTAGAATGCCTTGATCATATATTGTTAATTGCGAATGTATCTAGCATGCTTGTATGAGATTAAGGTTCCTTTGTCAATACTTGCATTGTTAGCAGGCTACAATTAGTAAGTGGTGGTTCCATGTTTAGATATGCAATTTAATTAGTTGGAAAGAATACTAAAGCCATCTCCTGTCATGTGTTAAGGGAAGGGTTTGGGCATGTGGTTAGAAATGCATGTTGTAAAAGGGGTACTTGCTAGTTAATTGTGCATCTAAATGTATCATGTATCGTATATCATGCCACGTGTACATCGGAGGGTCCAAACATTAATGTTGCATATGTTAGAATAATTGAAAGGGGTTTATCAAGTAAAGGACTTTGCATGCTTCAATGGTCATCTAGCTAGGCCACCTTTTTCTGCTACACATACATGCTGGAATTGACTTAGGAGAAACCATGCTTTCTATTCATTCTCCTGTAGTCTAGTTGTAGAGGATTGTGTAGTTCAGATGTTCAGAGTTGGGACAGTCGGGGATGGATGGTTGGGTGTTGCGGCAACCGCGGACTGTGGGCGGTTGCCGGCTTACTAGTATTATTATTATTGCATCAGATTGGAGGTGAGGGATCGGGATTCTTTAGTGGATGGTCTTACCACTCGTTTAGAGTCTTGATCCAGTCCTGCTACATCAGATACTTATGGTTACATCTTTTTACTCGTGTGGGTCGCTCCCCTCGAGTGCCACTCCAGAGTAGGCTTAGGGCCGAGCCGTGTGCCGGTCGATTGGATACTTTGAGGATCGTGCCGTGTGCCGATCAGATACTGGGTTCTCGAGTTGACAGGTACAGCAGGCAGTGCCAGTGTTGACTGGTGTATTGATTGGGTTTGGTTGGCCAGGTTTTGACATACTGATGCATACTTCTAGCGATTTTGACAGCTAGGCATTTTAGAGGCATACTAGGGTAGCTTTATCATCAGTAGACTTACCTTTAGCATACTACCTTTATTTCATTTTCGCCTCTAGTAGGTCCTAGTGGGTATTTCTGAGTTTGAGGTCTACCCACTAGGGGAGGCTACTGTTTTTATAGTAGTTCTCACCCCCACTGTTTTCTCTTTTCTTTTCCCCTTTGTTTTGTAGAGTCTTCTGCGGGAGTCGCGGGACCCTCTTCCCTGGATCGAGGTAAGAGATCGCTGATTAGATAGCTGCTGCCCGAGTTGGAGTTTTGTAGTTTGATGTATCCCCAGTACACTCAGACGGTTGTATTTTCTTTTATTTTGGGTCTGGCTGCGGCCAGCTGGTGTATATATTTGTGAGCTGGGAGAGACACTTGTATATTTTTGAGAGCTACTGTACTTTCATTTCCGGCATTTGTCTGAGTTGTATTAGTTTTAGTTTTAGCTCTGTTTATGCTCCTTTATTACTTGTTTATATCTGAGCAGGTTATCAGCGCTTCGTGTACACGGAAAATTCCGTATGCACGGCGGATCTGTGGACGGGCCCGGGTTCTGGTTTACACCCGGGGCGTGACAGATTAAGTTGTATCAGAGCTAGGGATAGGTCAGTTGGGACTTAGGAAACCCTAGGCTTTTGGCAGACCCTAGGAAGGCAGAGCTGTGAGTGACGTGATATTGTGCGAAAGTCGGTAATTGGTTGTTACTCTTCCTGTGAGTGGAGAGGGATTTGACATAGCCTATTTCTGGGGGACTACTTATGTTGGCTGCAGACAACATAAGGTTACAGAAATAGGGGAATGTCCATGACTTTCGCTTGATTGGGTCGAGAGTGGTTTTGTTTACTGACCCGTGGTTTCTTGCGTGACAGGATGCCTCCTAGGCGGCAGATCCCTGCCCGGGGTACTCCTATACCCCCGGAGGAGCGGAGCAGTCTGGGCCTTCTGAGTTGAGTGAGCTGAGGGCCATGTGGCCCAGTTGGCGGAGAGCCACCGCCGACAGGAGCAGAGGTTCCAGCAGTTGCTTACGCAGGTTGGGGCCCCTCCCCCTACTACTGTAGAGGCCCCTGTACCACCAGTTGTACCGCCGGCTATTCCATTAGTCCCTACGGCACCGTCGTCGAGCAGTGGGGCTCAGGGAGTGTTCAGGCCGTTGACCCCAGCGGAGGAGGAGGAGTTTGCTGACAAACTCGCCAAGTTCTGTAAGCGAGGACCACCTAGGTTCTCTGGGAGGAGCACTCACCCATCGGAGATAGGATCATGGCTGGCAGCAATGGAGAAGTTGTTCAGAGACTTCTTCATTGACCACAGGTTCAGAGTGCATATGGCTGTACATTGCATAGAGGGGGATGCAGATGCTTGGTGGCGTCGGGTCGAGCCCTTAGAGTTTCAGATCACCCGACAGCTACCCTGGTCGGAGTTCAGACGGTTGATCCTTGACACTTATTTCTCCACGAGCGTGAAGAAAAAGCTTGAGGATGATTTGAAGAATCTCCAGCAGGGGGACAGGACGGTATGGGATTATTATCAGGAGTTTACGCAGTTGCTCAACTGCGTACCCTATGTTGCCAGGGATGGGCTGCACCAGGTGAAGCTGTTTGAGACAGGTTTGCGCCCCGAGATCTATACCTTGGTACACGCCCAGAGGCTTCAGACTTTATCAGAGGCAGTGGATCATGCACAGTGGGTCGAGAGGGGAGATCACGTCGTCGCTAGACGTGGGGGCTTGGCCGCTCAGAGTTCTGAGAGGAAGCGGCCAATGCTAGACGAGGGGGGACAGGCCAGTTCATGGAGGCCGCCCCGACCACCACCGCCGCAGTTTACGGGCCATGGGCGTTCGGAGCGGCGAGGGTCTGGTGGATCCCAGAGACCCCCACAGCAGCAGCAGCAGCAGCAGCCCCAGCGACAGCAGCAGCAGCCCCAGCGACAGCAGCAGCATTCGCAGCAGCAGAGGTCGCAGTCGCGACAGCAGGGGTCACAGCGACAGCCACAGCGGCAGCAGCAGCAGCAGTCTCGGAGACCACAGCAGCAGTCCCGACAGTCCCAGTCGTCTGAGAGATGTGTCTTCTGTGGTGGGCCGCACTTTCCTAGCACTTGTGATCAGCGGTGGGGACGATGTTATATCTGTGGACAGTCTGGTCACATGCGAGCCCCTTGCCCTTTTGCAGCGTCGACAGCTCCTTCCTCGGCATCAGCCCCTTCGGTGCCCCAGCAGCGGCCTTATGCTCCAGCGAGCAGGGCTCCTTCCTCCCACCCTGCAGATTACCGACCACCAGCTCAGAGCGGGCGAGTCTACGCCGCCCAGGTAGGGGACTCCACGGCAGCCGACCACGTGGTGGCAGGTATCACTTTACTTCTTGGTACTAGAGCTCGCACTTTATTTGATACCGGTGCATCACATTCTTTTATCAGTAGAGTATTTGCATCACCTCATGGACTAGTGTTAGGTCGGTTGCCACATGCAGTAGAGGTACAGATTCCTGATCATACATTGCATGTAGAGGAGTGTTGTTGGTCTTGCCCTGTTCAGATTGAGTCCTGGATCTTGCCAGCGGACCTTATGGTCCTTAGTGAGCTGCGAGATTACGACATAGTACTGGGGATGGATTGGCTGGCTCGCTATTTCACGACGATTGATTGCGCCGCGAGGACTGTTACCTTTAGCGAGCCAGGCCAGGAGGTGTTCGTTTACAGGGGGTGCCAGAGTGCTTTCTTTGCCTCTGTGGTTTCGACCTCTCGTGCGAGGCAGATGATGCGCAGTGGATGCGTGGCCTTTTTGGCATCGGTGGTTAAGGAGCCTACGGCGACACCGGGACTCACGGATATCCCTATTGTCCATGAGTACCCGGATGTTTTTCCTCCGGAGCTAGTTCATATGCCGCCGGATAGGGAGGTTGAGTTTTGATTGACGTAGTTCCAGGAACTGCGCCAATCTCTAAGGCTCCTTACCGAATGGCACCGGCCGAGCTGCGGGAGTTAAAGGCGCAACTCCAGGATTTAATGGACAAGGGTTTTGTGAGGCCGAGTGTATCACCTTGGGGAGCGCCGGTGCTATTTGTGAAGAAGAAGGATGGTTCACTTCGACTGTGTGTGGATTACCGGGAGCTGAATAAAGTGACCATCAAGAACAAGTACCCTTTGCCGCGCATTGATGACTTATTCGACCAGCTGCAAGGGTCTTGTGTCTTCTGCAAGATTGATTTACAGTCTGGTTACCAGCAATTGAAGGTGAAGGCCGAGGACATCCCGAAGACGGCATTCAGAACGCGGTACGGGCATTATGAGTTCACCGTCATGCCTTTTGGATTGACAAATGCCCCTGCTGCTTTTATGGATTTAATGAACCGGATTTTTCGACCATATCTGGATCGGTTCGTAGTTGTCTTTATTGATGACATCCTAGTTTATTCCCGAAGCGATGTGGAGCACGAGGAGCATCTGAGGATTGTGCTACAACTTCTGAGAGAGAGAAAGTTGTATGCCAAGTTATCTAAGTGTGATTTCTGGCTTCGGGAGGTTGTCTTTTTGGGCCACGTGATTTCAGCCGCTGGAGTGGCAGTAGACCCGGCGAAGATCGAGGCAGTCCGGGATTGGCCCCGACCGACGACGGTATCCGAAGTCCGCAGTTTTATGGGCTTAGCGGGATATTACCGTCGGTTTGTGGAAGGTTTTGCGAAACTTTCCACACCCTCACTCGTTTGACGCGAAAAGGGATTAAGTTTATTTGGAGTGAGAATTGCCAGAGGAGCTTTGAGGAATTAAAGATCAGGTTGATGTCGGCTCCTATCCTTTCCCTCCCTGTTATGGGGAAAGGATACGTGATTTATAGTGATGCATCGCACAGTGGACTTGGTTGCGTGCTGATACAGGATGGTAGGGTAATCGCTTACGCCTCTCGGCAACTGAAAGATTATGAAAAGAATTACCCTACCCATGATTTGGAGCTAGCTGCAGTGATTTTTGCACTAAAGTTGTGGCGCCACTACCTGTATGGGGAACACTGCGAGATTTACACCGACCACAAGAGCTTGAAATACCTGTTCACACAGAAGGAGCTCAACTTGAGGCAACGTAGATGGTTGGAATTGTTGAAAGATTATGATGTAGACATTTTATACCACCCTGGCAAGGCCAACGTGGTTGCTGATGCCCTAAGCAGGAGAGCAGTACAGAGTTTATCTTTGATGATCACCGATCAGGCGCCATTACTTGAGCAGATGAGGCGGTTAGAGCTCGAGGTTGTGTCCCCTAGGGTCTCTGCTAGGCTTATGTCTCTAGTTGTGCAGCCCACTCTGTTGGACAGGATTCGGGAGAGACAGAGTGAGGACCCCCACCTGGTGAGGATTCGAGAGCAGATGCAGACTGGTTTGATAGGGGACTTTTCAGTTGATGCTGCGGGAGTACTCCGGTACAGGGACCGAGCTTGCGTGCCTATGGATGCAGAGATTCGAGAGCAGATCTTGAGGGAGGCCCACTATACACCTTATACCATCCACCCTGGTGGGACTAAGATGTATATGGATCTGAAGGCACAATTTTGGTGGAATGGGATGAAAAGAGACATTGGGAGATTTGTAGCGCACTGTTTAACTTGTCAGCAAGTAAAGGCTGAGCATCGTGTACCTGCTGGCAAGTTGCAGAGTCTCCCAATCCCTGAATGGAAATGGGAACATGTTACGATGGATTTTGTCACTGGGTTGCCGAGAGCACAGACGGGAGCGGATGCTATCTGGGTAGTCGTGGACAGGCTTACCAAATCCGCTCACTTTTTACCGGTTCAGATGACTTGGCCGATGGAGCGACTGGCGCAGGTGTACTTGGCTGAGGTGGTTAGATTGCACGGGGTACCCGTTTCCATCGTATCAGATAGAGACCCGAGGTTTGTCTCGCATTTCTAGAGGAGTTTACAGACAGCCTTGGGGACGCAGCTCCGATTTAGTACAGCATTCCACCCACAGACCGATGGACAGTCAGAGCGCACTATTCAGACCCTCGAGGATATGTTGAGAGCATGCATTCTGGACTTTGGAGGAGGATGGTACCGACACTTGGGATTAGTTGAGTTTGCGTACAACAACAGCTATCAAGCGAGCATTCAGATGGCTCCGTTTGAAGCGTTGTATGGACGCAAGTGTCAGTCACCCCTTTATTGGAGTGACGTGGGTGAGAAGAAGACTTTGGGTCCTGATCTACTATTAGAGGCAGAGGAAAAGGTCAGATTGGTACGACGACATCTCGAGACCGCCCAGAGTCGACAGAGGAGTTATGCTGATACTCGACGGCGAGACTTAGAGTTTCAGGTGGGTGACCATGTTTTTCTGAAAGTCTCTCCTTCGAAGGGGATTCGGAGATTTGGCATTCGTGGAAAACTGAGCCCTCGTTATATTGGACCTTTTGAGGTGTTGGAGCGCTTAGGGCCAGTTGCCTACAGGCTTGCGCTTCCTCCCAGGCTTTCAGGTGTTCACAATGTGTTTCATGTATCGACGCTGAGGAGGTATGTTCATGACCCGTCCCATGTCATCGATTTCACCCCATTGGAGGTTGCTGAGGACCTGAGCTATGTTGAGCGGCCGTTGAGGATCTTGGACCGCGAGGTTAGGGAGTTGCGCAGTCGAGCCATCCCTTTTGTGAAGATCCTCTGGAGCAGTCATGATGAGCGCGAGGCTACCTGGGAGTTGGAGTCAGCAATGATGGACGCTTACCCCTACCTGTTCGAGGCCCCTGCTTGAGGTATGATTTTTGTTTCGAGGACGAAACTTTTTCTTATAGGGGAGGATGTAGTGTACTGGTTTTTCCCTTGCGACTTTCCGATGAATCCACTGTGTAGAACACCTAGTGTTGGTGTGTCTGGCCCATGGTGCATCGAAGGGGTGCCACAGATGGGCCTTGTGAGACTTTGGTAGCGGATTTGGCCTTCGGCTGCATTTGCCAAATTTTAGAAAAGGTTTTGGGCTAATCTGAGGTTGGATTTGGATTCAGCGCGGAAAAACGCATGAAAACGGCTATTTGCTTGTTAACTTTGGAGTCCGGATGACCAAATGCGGGCTTCCGGAAGTTTTCGGGAATTGTTGGTGCATGGGGGAGGTCCGTGGACCGGCCTGAGCCACGTGGCGGCCTATCATTGGCCGGCTCACGCAGCTTGGTCCACGGGGAGGCGTGGCGGTGCATGGACCGCGGGCGCGGGACGCGTGGCGTGCCCGGATAGGTCGGCGCACGCGGCACGGCTCAGCGAACCTGCGGGGTTGCGGTGGACCGGGTGTATGACACGTGGTGGCGTGGGATTCGCTGGCTCACGTGGTCTCGGTCCCCGGAGTGCGCAGAGGGGCGCCTCGGGACGGCGCGCGCGCACTGTGGCGCCAGGTGGGCTGTCGGCCGCACTCGAGTGCGACGCGTGTCGGCACGCGATAGGCGGGCCGTACCTACCCCCGCTGACCGCGGGGGGACGCGTGGCGCGCGGCGGTCGCTTTGCACGGCTGTCCCCTGTTGTGGGGCGACGTGGCAGCACCAGAGGATTTCGGGCGCGTCGGACAGGAGGCATGCAACCGGTTTCCGGGCGCAGTGCGCCCGAAACATGCGCCCGGAAATCCGGATTTTGGTGTTATTGGGCTGAGCCTATAAATAGCCCTCCTTGTTTGTTATTTTGGCTTTTTGGGCCCCATTTCCGCTGAGCTCCCTTCACAAGAGTTTTTCCTCCCTCAGTGCACTACCCATTGGAGAAGTTTGAGGATTTTTGGAGGCACGCTTCCCAAGGTTCACCATTTTACGGCGCGGCGCGACGCTTGTTCTCCGGCGATCCTCTTCGCCCCTTCTCAATGTTTGGACTCCTCCGACCCACCCCGACCTCGGAATTCGCCGATTCTTGCGCCGTTGGACTCACGACAGGTAGGGCTTCAACTCCTGTGTTTTGTGGTTCCTCGATTTCCGTGCTTATCTTGGAGTTTTCTTAGCACCCATTTGACCCTTTTTCTTCACGGACTTTTGGGACAGCACAGCGGTGTTCTTGCCATATCTTTCCGCTCAGGCGTCGGAACGAGGCGATTCAAAAGGCAATTTTCATCTACGTTTCGCAAGGAGTCTCCTGGATTTTTCTCAGATTTTTCTGGATTTTACCCGTGGGTGAGAATCTTCTTTCTCTGTGGTTCCTTGTTACAGGAATTTGGTACAGTTTGGATTCGGGGTGTACCCCTTGCCGGATTTTTATCTCAGCGTAGGAAACTCCAATTTGGGCGTGCAGGTACTCGTTTCGACGGGCTCGTCGCAAGGATCGCGATAGTATTTTTCTTGGATTTTTCTGGGTATTATTCGCAGGTAACATTTGGTGAATTCTGGACTGCGGATTTAGGGGACAGATTTTGGAATTGGTGATGAATCGCTTATGTATTTTTCCTTTGGGGTATTTTGTACAGATTGGTGGTGTGTTTGGACTGATCTTGGACTTCGCCTTCGGGAATTTGGAATAGCGCTTGAGGTGGGTGATGTTGTGAACCTCCTCCTTGTGAATGTCACTAGGCCTATTAGAATGCCTTTATCATATATTGTTAATTGCGAATGTATCTAGCATGCTTGTATGAGATTAAGGTTCCTTTGTCAATACTTGCATTGTTAGCAGGCTACAAATTAGTAAGTGGTGTTTCCATGTTTAGATATGCAATTTAATTAGATGAAAAGAATACTAAAGCCATCTCCTGTCATGTGTTAAGGGAAGGTTTGGGCATGTGGTTAGAATGCATGTTGTAAAAGGGGTACTTGCTAGTTAATTGTGCATCTAAATTGTATCATGCATCGTATATCATGCCACGTGTACATCGGAGGGTCCAAACATTTAATGTTGCATATGTTAGAATAATTGAAAGGGGTTTATCAAGTAAAGGACTTTGCATGCTTCAATGGTCATCTAGCTAGGCCACCTTTTTCTGCTACACATACATGCTGGAATTGACTTAGGAGAAACCATGCTTTCTATTCATTCTCCTATAGTCTAGTTGTAGAGGATTGTGTAGTTCAGATGTTCAGAGTTGGGACAGTCGGGGATGGATGGTTGGGTGTTGCGGCAACCGCGGACTGTGGGCGGTTGACCGGCTTACTAGTATTATTATTATTGCATCAGATTGGAGGTGAGGGATCGGGCTTCTTTAGTGGATGGTCTTACCCACTCGTTTAGAGTCTTGATCCAGTCCTGCTACATCAGATACTTATGGTTACATATTTTTACTCGTGTGGGTCGCTCCCCTCGAGTGCCACTCCGGAGTAGGCTTAGGGCCGAGCCGTGTGCCGGTCGATTGGATACTTTGAGGATCGTGCCGTGTGCCGATCAGATACTGGGTTCTCGAGTTGACAGTACAGCAGGCAGTGCCAGTGTTGACTGGTGTATTGATTGGGTTTGGTTGGCCAGGTTTTGACATACTGATGCATACTTCTAGCGATTTTGACAGCTAGGCATTTTAGAGGCATACTAGGGGTAGCTTTATCATCAGTAGACTTACCTTTAGCATACTACCTTTATTTCATTTTCGCCTCTAGTAGTCCTAGTGGGTATTTCTGAGTTTGAGGTCTACCCACTAGGGGAGGCTACTATTTTTATAGTAGTTCTCACCCCCACTGTTTTCTCTTTTCTTTTCCCCTTTGTTTTGTAGAGTCTTCTGCGGGAGTCGCGGGACCCTCTTCCCTGGATCGAGGTAAGAGGATCGCTGATTAGATAGCTGCTGCCCCGAGTTGGAGTTTTGTAGTTTTGATGTATCCCCAGTACACTCAGACGGTTGTATTTTCCTTTTATTTTGGGTCTGGCTGCGGCCAGCTGGTTGTATATATTTCGTGAGCTGGGAGAGACACTTGTATATTTTTGAGAGCTTACTGTACTTTCATTTCCAGCATTTGTCTGAGTTGTATTAGTTTTAGTTTAGCTCTGTTTTATGCTCCTTTATTACTTGTTTTATATCTGAGCAGGTTATCAGCGCTTCGTGTACACGGAAAATTCCGTATGCACGGCGGATCTGTGGACGGGCCCGGGTTCTGGTTTACACCCGGGGCGTGACAGTTGTCCAACTCCACTGTTGAAAAGAATGCAACGGACAATGAATCGGATGATTCGGAAGGTGAAGATTTTGCTCTAGCCTACCACAGACTTTTGAGGGATTCAAAGAAAGTGGCTAAGCAAAACAAGAGTTTGAGAGGGAGAGTGCATGATCTCGTCGAAGAAGCAAAAAGAGCGACTTCTCTCTCAAACGCTCTTGAAGTGGAAAGGGAAAACCTGATAAAAGCAAACGTTTCCCTTCAAGAGTCCAATGAGCAACTTGAGAAGGAACATACATATCTGGTGGATAACGCGAATCACTTCTCAAAGCTCTACAACGAGGCTCGACAGGATAACCTGGAAATGACAAAGACCATTTTCCAACTCAATGATGACTTACAGCGATTCTCTTCAGGAAGGAGTAAGTTGGATAGACTTCTTGGTCTTGGTCAATCAAATCGGTTCGGCCTCGGATACACTCAAACTGGAAACAGTCCAAGTTCGAGTGGGACAGTTTTTGTGCCTCAGTCGGTATCTCCTCCTCCGACACCGGAATTCAAGACAAACAACGACAACAAACCTACTTCATCCTCTTTGGGATCGTCAAGATCTAAGGTATGTTTTCGTTGTGGTGTTTCAGGGCACATAAGAAGAAACTGCAAGACGGGAGTCAAACGCTCACCTCAATCACCTCTTGCAACGACTACGAAAAAGGCGCCTCCCCGGAAATCAAAGCAAAACCTTTCAAAAGAAAAGAGCCTTGGTAGTTCACCACGCAAGACGACATCATCAAGGAGCGGCAATCGATCTGACAAGACGCCTTCACCTAGGAGAATAACCTCACGACCATTACCGACGCACTCCAAAAGGGTTTGGGTGCGCAAAGGTGAAATTTTCCCTTGTCTTGTTTCCAATGTTTCCTTGTATGCATATGATAGTTCGTCTTGGTATCTGGATAGCGGGTGTTCCCGTCACATGACCGGTGACAAAAATAGTTTTCAAAATCTTGAGAAAATCTCCGGAGGACTTGTTGTTTTCGGAGACGGTCGATCTTCCAAAATAGTTGGAAAAGGGACGGTAGCTATTCCAGATGGCTCGATTTTGAAAAACGTCTTATTTGTTGATGGCCTTAAGAATAACCTCATAAGCATAAGTCAACTTTGTGACAATGGTTTTTCAGTTAACTTTTCATCTGTTGAATGCATTGTAACTGATAAGGACATTGTCTTCTTTTTAAAAGGGGTTAGATCTGAAAACAATTGTTATGTTGTTCCTAATAAATTTTCTGAAAATTGTAACTTAGCCGCTTTGAATAATGAAACTCTTTGGCATGAAAGGCTAGGTCACCTAAATTTTAAGGAACTTACTAGAATTTCAAACAAGGACGTGGTCAAGGGGGTTCCAAAACTTTTATTTAAACAAAACGTTGTGTGTGGTGGTTGCCAAAAGGGAAAACAGTCTAGGACTGCACACAAGAACTTGAACCACGTTGGTACAAAACGGCCCTTGGAACTTTTGCACATGGACTTAATGGGGCCGACCCGTCAACCATCTTGGGGAGGTAAATGGTATATTTTTTTATTGGTTGATGATTTCTCTCGGTATTCTTGGGTAGCATTTTTAAAAGAGAAAGCTGATACTTTTGATTCTTTTCACGAGATTTGCCTTCGTATTATGATTGAAAAGAATGAAAAGATCATTCGTGTTAGAAGTGATAGAGGTGGAGAATTCATTAATTCAAAATTCATTGACTTTTGTACTTCAAACGGTATTAAGCATGAATTCTCTGCGCCCTATACACCTCAACAGAATGGTGTTGTCGAGCGCAAGAACAGGGTTGTTCAAGAGATGGCGCGTGTGATGCTTCATAGCCGGAATTTACCGCTACATTTTTGGGCTGAAGCTGTGAACACCGCTGTCTATGTCATTAATCGAGTGTTCTTGCGCCCGGGAATGTTAAATACACCATATGAACTATGGTGTGGTAGAAAACCCAACATCAAATATTTTCGCATCTTCGGGAGTCGGTGTTACATTTTACGTGACCGTGAAAACCTTGGAAAGTTTGACTCACGAAGTGACGAAGGGATTTTCTTGGGGTATTCTACTAATAGTAGAGCATATCGAGTTTTTAACTTGGAATCTAAGATGATCGTAGAATCTATAAATGTTAAAGTAGATGAAGCTTTTCACTTTGGATCTGGAAAATCTACCCTCGATATCTCTCTAGATGATGATTCTCCTGCTAGTGCATCTTCTCATGATAATACTTCCAATATTAATGATGCATCTAATGGCTCTTCTAGTTTATCTGATGTGCAGGAATCATCTCATGTATCTCCGAGTACTCCGTTTCAACAAACATTACGAATCTCCAAGGATCATCCGGAATCGAACATTATTGGAGATCCACAAGAAGGAGTCAGAACTCGGAGGTAGTTGGTTTGTGGATTCGCTTGCTACGTATCTTTAATCGAACCAAAGAACATAGATGAAGCTCTTCAGGATGACTACTGGATTAAAGCAATGCAGGAAGAGCTCCATCAATTTGAGCGAAACAAAGTCTGGGAATTAACGAAGCCTCCACAGCAACACAATGTGATAGGTACCAAATGGATCTTCAAGAACAAGAAAAATGAGGATGGTACTATCATCAGGAACAAGGCACGATTAGTTGCTCAAGGCTACTCTCAAGTAGAAGGTATAGACTTTGACGAAACATTCGCCCCTGTAGCTAGACTCGAGTCCATTCGTATACTGTTTGCTATTGCTTGTCATTTTAAAATCAAATTATTTCAAATGGACGTTAAGAGCGCTTTTCTAAATGGGTTTTTAAATGAGGAAGTTTATGTGGCTCAACCGAAAGGTTTTGTAGATCATAAACAACCTAACCATGTTTTTCGTTTGAAAAAGGCTCTTTACGGTCTGAAACAAGCACCGCGAGCATGGTACGAAAGGTTAACAAAGCACCTTTTGGAGAAGGGCTATACTCGAGGGGGAGCTGATAGGACTCTCTTTGTGAAGCATTATCAAAACAATTTCATTGTAGCACAAATATATGTCGATGACATAGTATTTGGCGCAACAAGAGATAATGATGCTTCTAAATTCGCGGAGACCATGGAAAGCGAATTTGAGATGTCCATGATGGGCGAATTGACTTATTTCCTTGGATTGCAAATTAAACAAAATGATGAAGGTATTCACTTGAGTCAATCCAAGTATGCAATGGAGTTGGTCAAAAAGTTCGATCTAGAAAATTATAAAGATTTTCCAACTCCAATGGGAACTAGCCACAAGGGACTTGGAAGTGAATCACAAAGTGAGAATGTAGACGAGAAACTGTATCGAAGTATGATTGGAAGTCTACTTTACCTCACGGCTAGTCGCCCGGATATATCTTTTGGTGTTGGGATCTGCGCGAGATATCAATCTGCACCAAAGGAGGTTCACCTGAAAGCGGTGAAAAGGATCATCCGGTATATCAAAGGATCAATTAATTTCGGAATTTGGTATCCTATGGGAACAAGTCTGGATATTGTTGGATACTCAGATGCCGATTGGGCAGGATCAGTGGATGATCGGAAAAGCACGAGTGGTGCATGCTTCTATCTTGGCCATTGCCTTGTTGCATGGCACAGTAAAAAGCAGAATTGCATAGCACTCTCGACTGCCGAAGCGGAATACATTTCAGCTGGAAGTTGCTCAACTCAACTCATTTGGATGAAAAGCGTATTGAGCGACTTCCGCATTTCAGCATCTTCGGTAACAATTCTTTGTGACAACACAAGTGCAATTAACTTTTCTAAAAATCCTGTGTTGCACTCTAGAACAAAACATATTGAACTTAGATATCATTTTCTTAGAGAGCTAGTTGAATCAAATACTCTTCAACTTTCATATATTTCAAATGAGGATCAATTAGCTGACATTCTAACAAAACCTTTGGATCAAAAACGTTTTATTCATTTACGAAAAGCAATTGGAATGCTTTCCTTGAAATAAACTTCTTTTTGAAACCTTTGCTAAGGATAGGTTTTGTATTTGTTTTTGTTTTGTTCATTATCTATGTTTGTACATAGGACATTAATTGAGCATAGATCATAATTGACTTTAATTGCATCTTTTCGCACATTTAGAAATTTATTATGCTTTTGCCATCATAATATTTCACTGTTGCAATGACCATTTATGTTAATTAAATCATCTTCTAAGTGATCAAAGTCAATTTCTCTCTCTCTCAATGATCTCTTGGTATAGTCATTATCTTATTTGACTGCTTAGTCGAGTATGAAATCGAGATCAATATTTGGTTGAATACTTTATATCTTAAATAATTGATAGCCAATTGAGGGGGAGTCATAGAAAAAGTAAAATGCTCAAAAGATGTGGAAAGAGTTACATCCCAATGAGGAGTGTGAAAACTACCACCACATGGAGGAAAGAGCTACCACCTCGGTCGTCCGAGTATTGTGTGCAGCTACCACATGTATACCAAGCATGGTTGTTCAAATTTTGATTAAGTATAATGCATGTTGAAATACTTGACTCCGTCAAATTTCAAGGTTGGTATAAGGTGGGTTTTTAAAGAAAGATGCTCAAAGAGCCACTCTCTTCAACAGATTGTCTAGATACATTATCTACTATATTTGGGATTTCAAACATCTATTGATCTTTGTATTTCATTTTCTTTACTGAATTGATGATTTGATAAAGGCATTACTCATAAGATCAAGTTAGATGTAATTGAAAGTGTTCAACTTTAAGGGATTTAATTTTTGTAAATTTTCGTTACATTTTTGGATATTATTGATAGATTTGGCATAATCTAATTCTTGTTGTATGAAACGATGATTTTTGTTTAAAGTTGATACACATTTGTGCTTACAATCTTTTTCTGGTTTTTCTTGAATTTCTCTGAAATTTTCTAAAGAAAAAGTTGGAGCCGATCCGGATCGGGCAAGATGATCCGGATCCCGAACGCAGTTTCTCACTGCGGGTAGCCGATCCGGATCGCAATCATGAACTGATCCGGATCGCGGCTAGGGTTTTATAAAGAACAAAAGGGTTTTGATTTCTTTTACTCCAATCTTTTGTTCCAAAGTTTCCAGAGCCTCTCTCTCTAGATTTCATCCTTCCTGGAAGCTTTCAAACTCAAGTTCTTCAACTCCAAGTAAGTTTTATTGATCAAAATCTCGGTTTTTCACCGTTTTTCTCTTTTCCTCCTCAAACGTGATGAATTTCTTGGATCAACTTTGTTTGTGGATGGTTTTTGATCAAATTTCTTTTGAAATAAGAACTCTGGGTAGATTAGTTTTGATTATATGCTAGGTATTCTCCTGATTAACGGATTTTTAGGCTTCGATTTCTAAAATTTCGGTTTTAGGGCATATAATAAGGATTTTCGAAAATCATGCAATTGATCTATTTTTAAAAGTCCTTTTGCAAAACTAATTTGATTCTTAGTCTCTCTACATGATTATGATTGTTTGGGTACAATTTTTAAAATCTTTGCAAATTAACAAATTTTTCGTGCTCTTGAGTTGTTCCACACAGGATTTCTTTTCTCAAGAAACCATTAGCAATGGTGATCACTTGGATTGTTTTCCTACTTGCTGCTATGGTACATACGAGAGACACTGTCAAGCCCAAGAGGGCTAAGAAGGCTAAGAAAGCGAAGAAAGCTAAAGATGATTCCGATACAGAATCTGAAACGGAATCAATTAATTGGGATGAACTGCAAGTTGAAGCAACGACTGTTCCGACTGCTTCAAAAGGAAAAGCACCTGCAGAAACATCGAAGGCTCCGCCCACTGCTGCTGAGAAAGGCAAAGCTCCAATGGAAGAAACTTCTGGGAAGACAAGAAGAAAAAGTGTTGCTCGCAAAAGAGGGAGTGCACAAGGAATCTCCATTGAGCAACCAGCAGATAGGCAAGCACCTCCACAAGACTTTGTCAGCTCGGCTAGAATAAAGGATTTTGAAAACAGAGAATGCATTGGAGAAAGGCATGTTGATGTAAAAGCCTTAAAGCAGCGTTCTCGGACGTTTGGTACTTTGTTTGACCAGATAGGTCTTGCTTCCATTTGCGATTTCCCGGAGACCACTGGGTATTGTCTTCACTCAGTGAGGATGTTTTATCAGAATGCCTGCTATCTAGTTGATCAGGAAAGCGGGCGTCGAGATTTTCAAACATTAGTCAAGAATGTCAGAATTAAAGTAACGCCTCAGCTAATTGGAGAAGTACTAGGGATGGACGCCCGAGCCGATGGCACTCATTACCTGAAGAATCAAGTCTTCAACACCTACTCCTGGAGAGTGGTAGTTGATGGAATCTGTGTTCCAAATACTCGGTCGACAGGAAACTCCGTTTTCTCGAAAGAACTACGACCAGAGTACCGCTTCTTAAACCTCATTGTTTGTTACAATGTTATTCCAAACATGAACACAAAGGTTCTTCGGTGGGAAAGAATGATATTCCTTTATCTACTTGGAAACCCCACAGCAGCAATGGGAGCTAACTTAAACATTCCCTACGTCATCTGGTCAAGGATGGCACGATATGTGGAGCAAGCTCATCCGTCAGAGAGACTACCTTATCCAATGATCATCATGCGCATTCTTCGCAAATTTAAAGCTGACACAAATGCGAGTTCCTATCTGCACAGTCTAGGAACGATCAATGACACAATAATTGTAAAGTATCTTTCGACGGAGCCAGATGAACCTTTCATACCTCTTCACCGGCAACGAGCACAACAACAACAAGCAACAACCTCTGCACCAGCAGCAGCTCCTCCAGTCCAACCAGCACCTCCGGCACAACAAGCACCGCAATCAACTTCTGATGATGATGCATCTGTTACCTCAATCTATAAAGAACAGCAAAGGCTCTCCAACGAGCAAGAACGTATATCAAATGAACTAATTGAGGTAAAGGAAGAAATAAAGAAGGTAAATAAGAATCAATCATCAATGAACAAGCGATTAAAGAAGATATTCCAAATTCTCGGCTGTATCAGTTCAGACGAGTCCGAATAATCCGTATCCTTCCAATTTCTGTTTATTATGCATATGTTTAAATCCTTCTTTTGTGCAAGTTTTTAAGTTTTAATTTTAGTCTTTAGTTCTCCAACTTGAACTGTTAACCATTCTCTCCACTTCTGTAATCTTTGGCTTTGTTTGTGACAAAAAGGGGGAGAGAGTTTAGATAACTTGAACAATGATGATGTGAATGATTGAACAATGATGATGTGAATGTATGAACATCAAGGTAAGTATCACTTCAACTTCAACTTTGGTTTTCATCTTGTGATTGTTTGCATGTCTCTACTAACTATTCGACTAACTATTTGGGCATGTAATATGACTAACAAGTTGATGTTGGACTAACACTTTATGACATTTGGTTTTTGATTGCATAGAAGATATGTTGGTTCTTGACTATGATTTGATTACATATCTGAATTCTCAAATGTCATGATGATCAGATAAACTCTATCTCTGTACTAGGTTTTGAATGCTAAATATTCTTGAGGTATCTAACGATCTCTTTTTGTCAAGAATGATTTCTTTGTGCAGAGAGTACAGATGTCTAAGTCTAGAGTCTGTTTTAGGAGTTTATCTCATGTTTTTAAATTTTCGGATCTCCATTGTAAATTTTTGTTGTATGGTGATAGCAACAAAAATATCTTTTTGAATTTTCTTTAGTGGATCTGTGTTTTGTCACGAAACCGCCAAAGGGGGAGATTGTTACGGAATTTGAGTTGGCGTAGTTTCGTGAAAGTCTCAAGTCTTGAAGATTGAAGGTGAAGAAAGTTGGATCATTTAACTCAATCTCAAGAAAGAAGAATTCAAAAGGATCAGGTATGTTTAACTAAAGATTTTGTGTGATCCGAATACTTCTTGTAGTGTAGAAACACTTGGAAGAATCTTTCATTGCATAAAAATCAAAAACTGGACTTGGGACATGTTCAGGATCCGGATCAGGTTGTTCGATCCGGATCCCGAAGGTGGTTCGTTCATACACCAGTTCAATCCGGATCGTAGCCTCTCTTGATCCGGATCCCGAACACTGAGTTTACCATCTTCCTTGAACGATCCGGATCAGGCTTCGCAATCCGGATCCCGAACGTTGATGTTTGGTGAACTGTATGAACGATCCGGATCAAGCACTTCGATCCGGATCCCGAACCTTCGTTTTTCTGGAATTGCCTGACTCGTTACGACGATCCGGATCACAGCTAATCCGATCCGGATCGCCGTCCGTAAAATTTCCAGAAATATTAGGTTTTTGATTCTTATCTCCTTCCTAGGGTTTCTAACCTATAAATAGACCCTATGACTCTTTTTCTAGGGTTAATCCAAAAAGAGGCCGAAAATCCAAATAGCCGTCATTTTCATATATCATCTTTTACGGCTCTAGATCCACATATAGAGAAGAAAGGAAATCATTAGAGAATACTCTATGTTTCTTCATCTATATTGATTAGTTTGATTCTAGGTTTTCATACTCACATCTTGAGTTGAATCAAACTAATGAATACTTAGATGGTATTTCCGATCTATCTTTGATCTAAGTATTCGGCGGATCATCACCACCAAAAACAACGATTTATCCCAAAAATCAGCGCGTGGATTCGCGTGTCCTTGTGGATTCAAGGTTCAACCGCTCTCGTGGATTCGGAGCGAGGCACGTTCGTGGATTCGAAGGGTGCTATTGGGTGAAGACCGTGGATTCGGTCGGACGTCGTGGATTCGACGTTGGACGCCGTGGATTCGGCGTTGGGCGCAGATCGTGGATTCGAGAAGCGTCGTGGAGCGAGCGGAGAAGATCCTCTAGGAGCGTATGGAAAAGGTTGAGTCGTAAGTGTGTACGGTAAATCACCTTGTACGTGTTTTAATTCTAGTGGATTTCTGCCGTGTTATCGGTCCCGTGGTTTTTTACTCCGGTGATGGAGTTTTCCACGTAAAAATCTTGCGTATTATTTTTATTTCCGCATTGGGTTTTTATCGCAACGATTTTTGAGTGTTTATACGTTTACACCTATTCACCCCCCTGTAGGTGTTTTTTCCCCTATTTAGATCCTTATTACATATAACCCAACACGCAGTAGCCGCAATACCCCACAACCCATAATCAAATACCACCTGCCCCCGACCCCAAGGTCCCGGCTACACTATTCCGTACCCCTGCTCAAACCCGAGCAACAAGAACCACCTGACTAAAGAATAAGGAGAAAGAAGCAAGCATGGTTTCTCCTAAGTCAAGTTCCAATATGATAGTGTAGCAACAAATAGTGGCCTATCTAGATGACCATACAAGCATGCATATGTCCTCATGAAAGATAAAAGAAAGTGTGACAAATAGTGGTTCCACATGTGTATCAATTAATAGCTCCGCATGGATATAACCATCATGCTAAAATCATTATCCAACCACACATGTCTATAATCCACTAATTACCCACACATAAATCATCCACCTATGCATGTCCAAAAGATCTTCAAGTGGTACCCTCCCACAAGACATTTCATATTACCCCAACATGAAAGTAAATTCCACATGCAAGGTTAAGTGCCAATATTATATCCATACAAACATGTATAAGTCCCAACCACTATCAGATTTTCACAATAGTATTTTCCATATGATAGGCTCACTATTATTTTAATTTAAGCATGAATGTCCATTAGGTGATCATTTAATATGTCCAATATGGAAGTTCTCTCTAATACACATAGTGGGCAAGTCGGAAATTAAGGTATGCAACAACCACCCACATCGATCGCGAAGCATGGATCCAAATGCGCCCACACTCCAGGGAAACCTCGGTACACCGCAAAACTGCAACAAATAACCACACGAGGCACAATTAATTCTCAAATCCTCAATTTACCGCTGTCCACGAAACCAGCCAAAAAAAGGCTAAATTTCATGTCACGCCCCCGGGGGGTTTTTGAGTCTATCAAAGCGGAAATTCGTGTGTATCTTTTTTTTTTCTCTGAACATGGTACATTAAACCTCATCCCCGGTGCGTGCCAGACCGCCACATACACAAAATTCTCCCTGTCCGCGGACAGAGTCTCCTTTGTATATGCACGGCGTCTCATTTACAACAACATACGACAATCATCAACCATCAACCATACAATAGACATTCTACATCAAGCGGAATATTAAAGCGGCATCAATGTTTAGAAAGGATAAAGCCAGCATTTGCAAAACCCGTGCCCACACGGCACTTCGTTTTGAGAAAACCCTTTTTGAAATCATTTGGTTTATCATGAAAACATGCCGCATAAGAAACATCATCAGAAGAACTAAACTATAAAAGCACAACTCATCCACAGTGCCAAGTAATACATGTCCACGAATATTTCTACTCACAAGCAAATTAACTAACATGCGTAAAAGAGATGAGATAATGATAATAACCAAGCGTTCTGACTACGGTCCTCGCGACGCAGTCTCAACAATCTCCCGGGTAACGCCCCTCGTAGTGCCTGTCACGGAGCGGGTAAAGTCAGTGACAAACAAAGTAGATGTCTAACAACAATAAGGAATAAGGAGCAAACCGAAAACACCGTAACCATTTCGGTAAAAACCCTGCACATATTAAGCTGGGCCCCGACCCCAGATTTATCAATTTGATTGGGCACCAACCCCAGAATGTTTATCGGAGAGACCAAAGTCTCCCCTCGTGCGCAAGCACTCCTTTGATGCATTTAACCCCTTCCACGGTGCTGGTGTGCTATTCCCAGTGGGCGCGAAGGGGTCCTCACGGCTCCCACCCCTTTGTGAGGAACACGGGTCATACAAGACCACTCTTCCGGAAAAGTACACCCATGCGGAGGCCAATCCGCCTGTGTACGTGCAGCATCCCAAAACGGTTTTTGCCGAGATCGGCGTGTCATGAACATTGCGACCGCAGCCGCTTCAATTGTTAGATAATAACACAATTATGCGAAAGGTTAAACTGTCCATCTACTTTGTTAGATAAATTGAGAGCACTTTAATGACGATTGATGCACTTACTGCACTGGTTGTATTTACAGCAACCGTACCCACCTATTTGGAGAGAGATCGGAACACTCGAATCTTTCGCGCACCCCCGCTGCGCGTCTGGACCTAAAGAAAGTCCGCAAGGATAACTATAGTTAAAAGCGTGTACTTACATCCGAAAACATAAGACCCGATTTACTCATTTGTTTTTGACGGAAAAGTCCAACATTGTCCGGTTGACGAAACGGAATTCCCGAGCCGCCGTCGCCGTCTGCCGGAGCCCCGCGCGGTTCAGAACCGCGCGGCGTATCTCCGCGGACGATGCCCTCGCGGCGCGGTGCCCCGCGCGGGTTGCCCATGCGACGGCCGCACGGTGCCCGCGCGGGTGCGGCCCGGCACGGCGCCCGCGCGGTTGCGGGTCCGTGCGGGTGCCGCCCGCGCGGCAGTCGCGCGGCGCCCGCGCGGTGCTCGCACGGGTGCGGGCCCGCGCGGGTGCCTCCCGCGCGGCAGCCGTGCGGCGCCCGCGCGGTGCCCGCATGGATGCGGGCCCGCGCGGCAGCGGCGCGGCGCCCGCACGGGTGCGGGCCCGCGCGGGGGCCGCCCGCGCGGCAGCCGCGCGGCGCCCGCGCGGTGCCCGCACGGGTGCCTCCCGCGCGGCGGCCGCGCGGCGCCCGCGCGGTGCCCGCATGGATGCGGGCCCGCGCGGCGGCCGCCCGGGCGGCAGCCGCTCGGCGCCCGCGCGGTGCCCGCAAGATTGCGGGCCCGCGCGGGTGCCTCCCGTGCGGCAGCCGCGCGGCGTCCGCGCGGTACCCGCACAGTTGCGGGTCCGCGCGGTGGCCGCGCGGCGCCCGTGCGGTGCCGTCCGTGACCCTCCTCCGCGCGATGCCCTAGCGGCATCGCGCGCCTCCGCCGTCCGTTCCGCGCCTTTTCAAGGAGACGAAGTCGGCGACGGTGACGGATACGACGGAGAAAACAAGAAACCAAGAACTCACGAAAAAGACAACGAACAAAAATCCCAAATAATTTAAATAAATTATTTTACTAACCGAAGATCGACGGGAAGGTTGTCCGGTCGTGTTCTTGTCTTCGGTTCGGCGTCCGGGAAGATCGGGCTCCTTCTCTTTCTCCTTTCCCTTTCTTCCGGCTAGAGTTTCGTCTTTTCTTTTTCTTTTTTTTTTTCCTTCTCTCCGATTAGGGTTTTTATTTCCTTTTTCTTTTCCTTTCCGATAATCGGGATCCCTTATATAGTCGTACTTTACCTTTAATTAATTCCTCTTTAATTCGTACGTAAGAGAATTAATTAATTTTCCGTCTGGGATAATTAATTAACTAATTAATTATCCCCCACGAGATAAACCACCTTATCTCTAATGGGTGCAAGATATTTAGCACGGATTCCGATGCACGACTAATTACGGTATCACTTTGAATCCCGTTCAGGGGGTTCCCGATATCGGATTTCAGATCCGATCGCACCGTCGGCTTTCTTTTTCCGCGCACAATCGCGGAAAAATACTAGCGTCCCACAATGGCCAACTTCAAGAATTGAATAATTCTATTTCACTTAAAGGCCTAAACGACTACACGTAAGTCAAAAGTACCCCGAAAGACCGGATCACTACACCACTCACACTTTATAAAAAGTTTCGTCCCGAAACTTATATACAAACCCCATTAATTAATTCGGGAAAACATTCCCTCATCTTCGATTCCAGTTCCCACGTTGCCTCGCGCTCTTCGTGGTTGCTCCACTGGACCTTCACATAGGGGATAGTTCGATTGCGCAACTTCTTGTCCTCTCTTGCCAAAATCCGCACCGGCGTCTCCTCGACGCTTAAATCCTCTCGCAACTCGATGGTGGAGGCATCCAAGGCATGAGAGGGGTCAGCTAAGTATTTCCGGAGCATTGAGACAAGGAATACGTTATGGACTCGTTCGAGATTCGGCGGCAGGGCTAATCGGTACGCCACCGGTCCTACGCGTTCTAGGATCTCGAACGGTCCTACGTACCTCGGGCTTAACTTTCCCTTTATGCCGATGCGTCGGTTCCCTTTGGAGGGCGAAACTCGGAGTAACGCGTGCTCACCCACCATGAACTCTAAGTCCCGACGTCTGTTGTCCGCGTAGCTTTTCTGTCTGCTCTGGGCGGTTAGTAGCCTCTGTCTAATCAATCGCACTTTTGCTTCGGTCTCCTCCACCAAATCTGGGCGCAGAAACTTACGCTCACCCAGGTCGTCCCAGCATATTGGAGACCGACAGCGGCGCCCGTACAGGGCCTCGTATGGTGCCATCTGAATGCTGGCCTGGTAGCTATTATTGTAGGCAAATTCCACTAGGGGCAAGCACCGTGCCCATCCTTCGCCCAGGTCTAAAACGCATGCCCGAAGCATGTCCTCCACAATTTGTATCACCCGCTCTGATTGTCCATCGGTCTGCGGGTGAAAAGCCGTACTGAAGTGCAACTTGGTTCCCATTGCTCGCTACAGGCTCTGCCAAAAGTTTGACACAAATCGCGTGTCCCTGTCCGACGTGATGGACGTCGGCACCCCATGCAGCCTTACTATCTCGTTGATGTAGGTTTGCGCCAGTCGTTTCCGCGCCCACGTCGTGTGTATGGGCAGAAAGTGGGCCGATTTCGTCAGACGGTCCACGATTACCCATATTGCATCGTGTCCCTGTGACGATCTCGGGAACCCGGTCACAAAATCCATGGTAATCATGTCCCACTTCCACACGGGCACCGGTAAGGGTTGCAATTTTCCTGCTGGACGCTGGTGCTCGGCCTTCACTCGTTGGCACACCAGGCAGTGTGCCACAAATCGAGTCACGTCTCCCTTCATTTTGGGCCACCAGAAGGTCTGTTTGACGTCCTTGTACATCTTCGTTCCCCCGGGATGCGCTGTATATGGAGCTGTATGCGCCTCCCGCAGGATTTCCTCTTTGAGTTTTGGTAGATCCGGCACGCAGATTCGTCCCCGAAATCGTATGGTGCCGTCGGAGTTTACTGTGAAATCACCTCCTGGGTCGGCAGTTACTCTACCTCGCACCAGCTGGAGTTGGTCATCAGTCGACTGCCCTTCGAGAATTCTGTCAAGCAGGGTAGGTCTGACCACCAGTGTCAGAAGTCGTTCGACTGTACCCGCTGGTACTACTTCTAGTCTTAATCGCGAAAATTCCGCAATCAGACCATCTTGCTGGGTGATGGTACTTACCCCTGCCTTCTCGGCCTGTCCCTTACGGCTCAGGGCGTCGGCCACCACGTTTGCCTTTCCCGGGTGGTAGTGGATCGTTAAATCGTAATCCTTCAATAGCTCGAGCCACCATCTTTGTCGCAAATTTAACTCCCTTTGGGTGAAAAGGTACTTAAGACTTTTATGATCTGAGTACACATTGCAGTGTGCCCCATACAGGTAGTGTCTCCAAAGCTTGAGGACGAACACAACTGCTGCGAGTTCCAAATCGTGCACGGGGTAGTTTCGCTCGTATTCTTTGAGCTGCCTTGACGCATAGGCTATAACCTTTCCCCGTTGCATGAGCACTCCACCCAGTCCATTTCGCGACGCATCGCAATACACTTCATAATCCTCCCCTGGTTCCGGTAGGGCAAGAATCGGTGCTCGCGTCAATCTATCCTTGAGCTCCTCGAAGCTCCTCTGACATTTGTCCGTCCAGATGAACTTTTCCCCCTTTTTAGTCAAACGGTTTAAGGGGGTGGCTATCCTGGAGAAACCCTCCATGAAGCGCCGGTAGTACCCGGCTAATCCTAGAAAGCTTCGAACCTCTATTACCGTCGTCGGTTGGGACCAGTCCGTCACCGAATCTATCTTCTTCGGATCGACTGCGACTCCAGCCGCTGAGATTACGTGCCCCAAGAAGCCAACCTCTCGGAGCCAAAACTCACACTTTTTGAGTTTGGCGTAGAGTTTCTGTTCCCGTAGGGTCTGGAGGACTGTGCGCAGATGTTCTTCATGTTCCTCGTCTGTACGGGAGTAGATGAGGATATCGTCGATGAAGACCACCACGAATAAATCCAGGAAAGGTTTGAATACCCTGTTCATCATGTCCATGAACACTGCCGGGGCATTCGTGAGCCCGAACGGCATTACTGTAAATTCGTAATGACCGTAGCGAGTCCGAAAAGCCGTTTTGGGGATGCCCTCCCCCTTGACCTGGACCTGATGATAGCCCGACTGCAGGTCAATCTTTGAGAACACCGTCGCCCCCTGTAGTTGGTCGAAGAGGTCGTCGATCCTTGGCAGGGGGTACTTGTTCTTAACGGTGACCTTATTTATCTCCCGGTAGTCGATGCACAACCGGAGACTTCCGTCCTTCTTTCTCACAAACAGGACGGGCGCGCCCCAGGGTGACGCGCTAGGTCTGATGAAGCCTTTATCCAAAAGGTCCTCCAACTGTGCCTTGAGTTCCTTCAACTCTGCGAAGGCCATCCTGTACGGTGCCTTGGTGATGGGTTTGGTGCCGGGAAGTAGTTCAATGGGAAAGTCGACTTCTCGTTCCGGCGGCGCTCGGGGGAGCTCTGCCGGAAATACGTCCGGAAATTCCCTTACCACGGGACCGCTGATCCTTATCTGGGGAGCGGCGCTGAACTACCTATCGACCCATTGGGTCCTCGGCTGCAAGGCATAGGGTGGAGCCTATTTGTTCCTTGCATGGCCCTTAACGGGCCCCGAGTACACAAGGTTCTCCTATGCTTCGAAGCCCGCCCGCGCACATCGGCCGGGGGAGGCTTCGCCTAATACTTAAGGATTCTAAAGAGAGGGAGCGAGAGAGAGAGAGCGTCTAACAGGGGTAGCAGGCTAAGGTGTGACCGGTGCTCCTAATCTAAGAAGGAAAAAGTGGAACCAAAAGTTTACCTGCCGTCACTAGGTCTGGGACGTGGCGTCCTCCACCGTAGTATCCCGGGAAGCCCGTCCACAGCCCCTGGGCCAGCGTCGTACGGCGTGCTGGGGAAGGGACTTGTCGTCTGAGGAGTCTGCAGGTTGCTGGTCGTCAGGCGAATCCTTTGGCTGAACGGGGGCCGCGGCATTCTCTGGTCCTTCCTGCTGTGGTGGCGCGGCGGCGGCGGAAGTGGGCCTCTGAGGGCAGAAGGCACGGGAGTGGTCCGGTAAGCCGCACTGATTGCAGTAGTGGTACCTCCACGTACATTCTGCCACCGGGTGAGCTCCCTTGCAGATTACGCACGGTCCCTGAAGTGGTTTCGCGTCCCTTGCTGGTGTCGGTTCGTCCTCCCGCGCTTTCTCCGGTCGTCTTCCTCCTTGGCCCTCCGGGGCGGGGCCCCCTCGTGGAACGGGTGCAGCAGTCTTCCCCGTCCTCTTCGGTCACGGTGCCGGAGGCCTGGTGGTGCCCGGTTTCCGTGGGCACTCGAAGCGTGCGTGTCCTGGCTTGCCACACCGGTAGCAGTGGTCGTGACTCCATGGACAGTCAGTCACCTGATGCGCCCCGCTGCATATGGGACACGGTTTCCCCTGCGGTTTGGATCCTCCTCTCCTTACCTTTCCAAAGGTTCCCTCTGTCCTCGGACGTTTGAGTGCCGGGCCCTGCTGGAAGGGGTTCTCTGCCGGTCTGGGATAGGGATAACACTGCCGAGCGCGTGCCTCGGCCAGTTCTTGCTCTGCCCGCTGGGCCGATATAACCGCTTCATTAAAAGTAGGGAATCCTGTCGGCGGCATTCCCCGATAGGCGCCATTCCTGGCGTCTTGCCGGATGCGGTCGACACCCTCAAAATCCTGAGTCAGTATGCCTAGGCGCTCTGTGAGAGTTAGCATTTGCCCCGCTATGTCGCGTAGCTGGTTGCGGAGTATGCGGTTGGCTGCAGCTATGGAATCCATCCTGTCCATTGAGAATGGTTAGCACTCGGTGGCTGGATCCTGGCCGTTGTCCGCTGTAATACAAAGAAACCACGTTAACCCTAAGGTTATAACCCTAATACCCTGCCTTACGATTATACCTACGTTACGTTCCCCTATTCCCCGTACTCTCACGTACTACGCACCTATACCTTGGTTATCTCATGTCTAATTTGCTTGTGCTACACTACACTGTGGATGTGGATCTCGTCTACTATGGTTATGGTTGTTTTTCTCTGATACCATTTAATCTGTCACGCCCCCGGGGGGTTTTTGAGTCTATCAAAGCGGAAATTCGTGTGTATCTTTTTTTTTTCTCTGAACATGGTACATTAAACCTCATCCCCGGTGCGTGCCAGACCGTCACATACACAAAATTCTCCCTGTCCGCGGACAGAGTCTCCTTTGTATATGCACGGCGTCTCATTTACAACAACATACGACAATCATCAACCATCAACCATACAATAGACATTCTACATCAAGCGGAATATTAAAGCGGCATCAATGTTTAGAAAGGATAAAGCCAGCATTTGCAAAACCCGTGCCCACACGGCACTTCGTTTTGAGAAAACCCTTTTTGAAATCATTTGGTTTATCATGAAAACATGCCGCATAAGAAACATCATCAGAAGAACTAAACTATAAAAGCACAACTCATCCACAGTGCCAAGTAATACATGTCCACAAATATTTCTACTCACAAGCAAATTAACTAACATGCGTAAAAGAGATGAGATAATGATAATAACCAAGCGTTCTGACTACGGTCCTCGCGACGCAGTCTCAACAATCTCCCGGGTAACGCCCCTCGTAGTGCCAGTCACGGAGTGGGTAAAGTCAGTGACAAACAAAGTAGATATCTAACAACAATAAGGAATAAGGAGCAAACCGGAAACACCGTAACCATTTCGCTAAAAACCCTGCACATATTAAGCTGGG
This sequence comes from Tillandsia leiboldiana, assembly GCA_029204045.2. Classification (NCBI taxonomy): domain Eukaryota; kingdom Viridiplantae; phylum Streptophyta; class Magnoliopsida; order Poales; family Bromeliaceae; genus Tillandsia; species Tillandsia leiboldiana. Next base: position 65,108 of record JAQNDB010000033.1, on the reverse strand, counting down.
CCCCGACCCCAGATTTATCAATTTAATTGGGCACCAACCCCAGAATGTTTATCGGAGAGACCAAAGTCTCCCCTCGTGCGCAAGCACTCCTTTGATGCATTTAACCACTTCCACGGTGCTGGTGTGCTATTCCCAGCGGGCGCGAAGGGGTCCTCACGGCTCCCACCCCTTTGTGAGGAACACGGGTCATACAAGACCACTCTTCCGGAAAAGTACACCCATGCGGAGGCCAATCCGCCTGTGTACGTGCAGCATCCCAAAACGATTTTTGCCGAGATCGGCGTGTCATGAACATTGCGACCGCAGCCGCTTCAATTGTTAGATAATAACACAATTATGCGAAAGGTTAAACTGTCCATCTACTTTGTTAGATAAATTGAGAGCACTTTAATGACGATAGATGCACTTACTGCACTGGTTGTATTTACAGCAACCGTACCCACCTATTTGGAGAGAGATCGGAACACTCGAATCTTTCGCGCACCCCCGCTGCGCGTCTGGACCTAAAGAAAGTCAGCAAGGATAACTATAGTTAAAAGCGTGTACTTACATCCGAAAACATAAGACCCGATTTACTCATTTGTTTTTGACGGAAAAGTCCAACATTGTCTGGTTGACGAAACGGAATTCCCGAGCCGCCGTCGCCGTCTGCCGGAGCCCCGCGCGGTTCAGAACCGCACGGCGTATCTCCACGGACGATGCCCTCGCGGCGGGGTGCCCCGCGCGGGTTGCCCGTGCGACGGCCGCACGGCGCCCGCGCGGGTGTGGCCCGGCACGGCGCCCGCGCGGTTGCGGGTCCGTGCGGGTGCCGCCCGCGCGGCAGTCGCGCGGCGCCCGCGCGGTGCCCGCACGGGTGCGGGCCCGCGCGGTGCCCGCATGGATGCGGGCCCGTGCGGGGGCCGCCCGCGCGGCAGCCGCACGGCGCCCGCGCGGTGCCCGCAAGATTGCGGGCCCGCGCGGGTGCCTCCCGTGCGGCAGCCGCGCGGTACCCGCACGGTTGCGGGTACGCGCGGTGGCCGCGCGGCGCCCGTGCGGTGCCGTCCGTGACCCTCCTCCGCGCGATGCCCTAGCGGCATCGCGCGCCTCCGCCGTCCGTTCCACGCCTTTTCAAGGAGACGAAGTCGGTGACGGTGACGGATACGATGGAGAAAACAAGAAACCAAGAACTCACGAAAAAGACAACGAACAAAAATCCCAAATAATTTAAATAAATTATTTTACTAACCGAAGATCGACGGGAAGGTTGTCCGGTCGTGTTCTTGTCTTCGGTTCGGCGTCCGGGAAGATCGGGCTCCTTCTCTTTCTCATTTCCCTTTCTTCCGGCTAGGGTTTCGTCTTTTCTTTTTCTTTTTTTTTTTCCTTCTCTCCGATTAGGGTTTTTATTTCCTTTTTCTTTTCCTTTCCGATAATCGGGATCCCTTATATAGTCGTACTTTACCTTTAATTAATTCCTCTTTAATTCGTACGTAAGAGAATTAATTAATTTACCGTCTGGGATAATTAATTAACTAATTAATTATCCCCCACGAGATAAACCACCTTATCTCTAACGGGTGCAAGATATTTAGGACGGATTCCGATGCACGACTAATTACCGTATCACTTTGAATCCCGTTCAGGGGGTTCCCGATATCGGATTTCAGATCCGATCGCGCCGTCGGCTTTCTTTTTCCGCGCACAATCGCGGAAAAATACTAGCGTCCCACAATGGCCAACTTCAAGAATTGAATAATTCTATTTCACTTAAAGGCCTAAACGACTACACGTAAGTCAAAAGTACCCCGAAAGACCGGATCACTACGTTTCACCTGTGAGAAGACCTCAGAAAATTCTAGAAAAATAACCATCGTGATCGCCGCGACGAGTAGATGTGAAACGAGTACTCACACGTCCAGATCCGACACCTGTAGACCAAGAAACAAATGAAGCACCGCCGCGAGCCAAAATTCCTCACAACAAATATCCTACGGCAAACAGTCCAGAAGATGCATAAATCTCACCTCTGCGCAGTCCTCCAAATATTCTAGAAAAATCACGGTTGCATTCCTCGCGTCGAGTAGATGAAAATCGAATATTCATACGTCCAAATCCGATACTCGTAGGCCAAGATATAAGTCTGACAAGCCCGTGCTGTCCAAAAAACCACCACAGAAAATAGGGTCAAAAGGTGCCTCGGGAACCGTGCCAATAAGCCAAAACAGAGCAACGCAATCAGCACAAAAATCGAAGGCCTACCTCTTAAGAACACGCTGCCGTGAAAATCGCCCAAAAATTCCTCCTGTTTTGCGCACAGGACATTTCCGACTGAACTGCGACGAAAACGAGCCGAAAATGGGAAACGTCGAGGTGCACTGTAAAACCAAGATCGCTGCTGCCGAGCCTCCAAAAATCCAGGGGATCCACCACAAGATCAAAAACATAAAGGGGAACAACCTTCCTATAGGGCTCTCTCGGAGAAGGGGTCCAAAAAGCCCAAAAAAAACCCAAAAGAAAGAGGAGAGGGGGGTATTTATAGGCTCAGCCGAGCCCATTAACTAACCGAATTCGGGCGCCGGATTCGGGCGCCCGAATACGGCCCAGGCCCATTACTGTGTGTGCCCGAAATCCTCCTGGCGCGCCACGTCACCCAGCTCCGCCCGCCCGGCGCACGCGCGCCCGCCAATCGCGGCGCGCCGCGTGGCGACGCGGTCCACGGCGGGGACCGTGGGCCGCGGTTCACGCCGGATCCGCCGGGTCACTGCGCCCGCCAATGAGCGGGCGACACGTGGCCCGGGCGGTCCATCGTGCGCTGCGCCCGATGCCCCTGTCGCGCGTGCGTTGACCGGCCAATCCCTGAGCGCTACGTGTCAGCGCCAACACTCGCTGCGCCCGGTGTACGAACCCGATGCACCCGCCGAATCCGAAGCCGCCACGTGTCTCCAGCGCAACCAATAGGGAGCCGCCACGTGGCACACCCAAATCTGAACACCGCGCCTGCCCGCGCGCCTGCCCGCGCATGCTCCCCTGGGCCGAGCCCACTACGCCGCCTCTCCGGCTCCGCCACGTGGCGTACGGCACCACTAGAAAGCTGCCACGTGGCACACTCCACGGTCCACCGGTCCACCGTGCACCCAAAAACACTGAAAACACTGAATTTCGATAGGTGCCTTCGACTACACTCGGGATCAATTCAACACACTGAGTCCATCTCTTGAGTCCGACACGCACCCAAGCAACTCTAACGCCCAACAAAGGCCTCCAGAAGCTGTTGATCCAACATTAATCCTCTTGTCGAAATTCGGGTCCTCACATCCTCCCCCACTAAAAGAAAGTTTCGTCCTCGAAACTAACGTCATTCCTCAAACCGGAACCTCAACCTAGTAGGGGGGGTAGATATCCAATCATCCACGATTCAAGCTCCCAAAGCTATCTAATACCTCCTTCAGAGACGCGAAATAATCTTCGGGTCTCTATCTGATACAAAATAGAGGCGAGCACTCCAGAAAACCGCACCACCTCATCCGAGTACAGCTGGGCTAACCGCTCGAGCTACCAAGTAGTCTGCACCGGTAAAAGCATCCGCTCCTCCCAGGGCCCCGGTAATCTAACCACATGTCCATCGGCACAAAAGCTCGATCCGAGTACCTCCGTACCCCCGAGGTATCCAATAAAAGTCCCTCAACTAATCGCGCAGACTTTGATCTCTAATCCATAAACCGTCGGGATGTAAAATCAATTCCCCAACTCTCCTGTATCAACACGCAGCCATCATCAGTCGAGAAAACCTGAATGCAAATCAATCTTCGAGAAGACCCAGTACCCTTGCAGCTGGTAAATCAAATCCTCCATGCTCGACAAAAGGGTACTTATTCTGGATGGTCACTTCATCCAATTCCCGGTAATCCACATAGAGAGCCGAAGTGAACCATCATTCCACATCTCGAATAGCACCAGCGCCCCCAAAGGCGACACCCTTGGTCTGACAAAAACTCCCCCATCCATCGAATCCTGGAGTTGTCCTCAACTCCTAAACTGGTGGCATGCTAGACAACTCCGATAGGGAAACATCCGGGAACTCGCAACCAAAGGGGGGGTATCCCCGAGACCCGGCGCCGCCGTAGGTCCCTCAACCACACCAGCCAAAAAGGCTACGCATCCACTGCGAATCATCTGCCTCGCACGCGAAGTCCAAACCATAGGGGCGAAGAAAGCCCTCAGGCGTCCCGTGGTACAACAACCCCTCCTGGCCTAGCTCCCAAGAAAACCGTCCTCGCGCCACAATCAACCGCCGCGAAAAGAAGAAAAACTGAGCCAGCCAAACCGTCCTAAGTACCATAACCAAGTACAGCAGCTGAGTCAAGACCATCAGGTCTACTGGCACAATCCAGGACTCCAACTGCACCGGCAGGACCAACAACATCCCTCCACGTGCAAGGTGTGATCGGAAATCTGAACCTCCCGTGCACGTGGTGACCGTCCTACCCCTAACCCATGCAATGAAGCAAAGGCACTATTAACAAAGAAGGGAATACACCTGTAATAAATAAGATACAAACCCTAATGCCCGGAGCAACTGAAACCTGCCACCAAACCGTCGGCTGTAACCTGTGTGCTCTAACACAGACTGCTAAAAAGAAATCATACCAGCGACATCTCGACCCACTGTCGTGGCGCCCTCCAACCGGGCGGCACAAACTCATCCGCTCGATGCAGGTGGTCGTCGCTCAGTCCGCCTGCAAAAGTCAAGACTAACCACAAAGGAGCACGACCTCTGTCTCTGCTCACACTGGGGCGACAAAAGTGGTCCTCTTCAGGTAACACATCCATGACACCGCTTCTGCCAATACTGATGCTGATGCTGCCATCAGAGTCCGCGCGACCTCTGGCGTCTCAGAAATCCACTATCCTGGAAAAAGAAATCGGGAATGCCTCCTCCGACTGATCTGTCCTCCATCACCCGGCGCCAAGCGCCTCAATTAGAACTCGCCACTGGCGGCAGATCCCAATCCAAAGGAACTACAATGCCACGCTCCATACCCGGCGCCTACTCCAATGAGGCGTCCTAAATCCGTAATGGAAGGACCCAACGAGCTAAAAGGTATCCTGGCGCAATCCACTCTCAGACACACATATCCTATGCGCCTCATCCCTCTACACATAGAGCGCGCAGTTCAGCAACTGCGTTAACTCCGGACACAAAGAGGCTTTCAAATACTCTCTCCATCCCCACCGAACACGACCCTGCCTCCGAAGGTTCCCTACTCAAACCCACAAATCGGGGTGACTCATCCGCCAAAGTTGGCTTACTCGATCGATGCAACCCCATAGCTTACCCGCTGTCAACTATCCACCCTGCCTCGGTGCCCCAGCACTAAACGTGGGCACGAAGGGGGCTACTTGCTGCTCCGACAACTGTGTCACTGCGCTCAGCTGCCCACGCCGCCGCTGATCTGCCTCCAATACTCCTACCCTTCGGGTCCGGAGCTCTCAGACTCCAATCTGTGTATCCGGCCCGAAACAACCAGCTCAGACCCAACTGTTGCACCAAGGTGCACCCGGGTCAGGGCCCAGCGTCGGGGAGACACCGCTCGCCACGACAAAACCGCAAATCAGTACACCCCCAACACACGACCCAATCTAGCGAAAGTCAAAGACATCCCAATATTTCTGTAACTTTATGTTGTCTGCAGCCAACATAACTGTCCCACGAAAATAAGATATGTCGATCCCTCTTCACTCACAGGAAGAGTCAAATAAATAAATCACCGACTTCTGCAAAATGTCGCGTCTCTCACGCCCTAACATCCTAGGGTCCACCAAAAGCTTAGGATTTCCTAAGTCCCAACTGACCTATCCCTAAGCTCTGATACCACCTAATCTGTCACGCCCTGGGTGTAAACCAGAACCCGGGCGCATCTACAGATCCGCCGTGCACACGGTATTTTCCGCGTACACGAAGCGCCAATAACCTGCTCAGATATAAGAGAATAAATAAATGAGCAATAAAAACAGAGCAGAACTAAAACTAATACATCTCAGACTGAAACTGAAAGTAAAATACAATACATATGTAAAAATGATACATCTGTCACTCCCAGCTCACCAAAATAAATACAACCAACTGGCTAAAGCCAGACCCAAATGTGAATGTATAACAGTCTGAGGAAAAATGGGTACACCAACACTCCAGCTAACTCGCTCATCCTGCCTCGAGATCTATCTACTCAGCCGTCCTCTCTCCTCGACCCACCGCTGAAAACCCATCAGCACCCGCAAAAGACACTGCAAAACAAAGGAGAAGACAAAGAGGAAAGAAGAATGGGGGTGAGAACTACTAGTAAACCAGTAGCCTCCCCTAGTGGGTAAAGCCTCGAACTCCGATGTGCCCACTAGGTCTACCAGAGGCGAAAAGGGAAAGAAGAGTGGTAAGTAATAAAGACTGCTGATAAAGGAAACTACCACTACTATGCCTCTAAATGCATAAGTAACCAAACTGTTCCGGTAACCCAATCTATCCACCAGTAAAAACTGGTACTGCCTGCTGCCGCTCTCATCGTCGGGCAAATAAAGCCGCGCCGATATGATAGCAAAACTCCTGCTGCCGCCCTCATCATCGGGCAAGTAAAGCCGCGCCGATGTGATAGCAAAACTCCATCACTGTCTGACCCCCCCGCTCCGGAGGGGAACTCGAGGGGAGCGACCCACACGAAGAAAGCATCACCGGGCATATAAAGCCGCGTCGGTGTGATAATAAACTCAATCACTGTCACAAGTATCATAAAAGCATGACCGGATCACAACTATACTCAAGTGGAACAAAACCCTCCACTAAAGAACCCCGATCCCCAATCTGATGCATAAGTAACCATCCGGTCAACCTCCCAATATCCGCGGTCGCCGCGATACCCACTGTCAACAATCAAGCCCAACAACCGACACCCGGTCAACCGCCCAATAACCGCGGTCACCGAAATAACCCACAATCACAATCATGTCCCACATCCGACATTCGGCCAACCGCCTACTATCCGCGGTAGCCGCAATAACCCCCAATCCAAAATCGGGTAAAATAATCTGTATCCGGTCAACCGCCTACTATCCGCGGTAGCCGCAATACCCCACAACCCATAATCAAATACCACCTGTCCCCGACCCCAAGGTCCCGGCTACACTATTCCGTACCCCTGCTCAAACCCGAGCAACAAGAACCACCTGACTAAAGAATAAGGAGAAAGAAGCAAGCATGGTTTCTCCTAAGTCAAGTTCCAATATGATAGTGTAGCAACAAATAGTGGCCTATCTAGATGACCATACAAGCATGCATATGTCCTCATGAAAGATAAAAGAAAGTGTGACAAATAGTGGTTCCACATGTGTATCAATTAATAGCTCCGCATGGATATAACCATCATGCTAAAATCATTATCCAACCACACATGTCTATAATCCACTAATTACCCACACATAAATCATCCACCTATGCATGTCCAAAAGATCTTCAAGTGGTACCCTCCCACAAGACATTTCATATTACCCCAACATGAAAGTAAATTCCACATGCAAGGTTCAGTGCCAATATTATATCCATACAAACATGTATAAGTCCCAACCACTATCAGATTTTCACAATAGTATTTTCCATATGATAGGCTCACTATTATTTTAATTTAAGCATGCATGTCCATTAGGTGATCATTTAATATGTCCAATATGGAAGTTCTCTCTAATACACATAGTGAGCAAGTCGGAAATTAAGGTATGCAACAACCACCCACCTCGATCGCGAAGCACGGATCCAAATGCGCCCACACTCCAGGGAAACCTCAGTACACCGCAAAACTGCAACAAATAACCACACGAGGCACAATTAATTCTCAAATCCTCAATTTACCGCTGTCCACGAAACCAGCCAAAAAAAGGCTAAATTTCACCTGTGAGAAGACCTCAGAAAATTCTAGAAAAATAACCATCATGATCCCCGCGACGAGTAGATGCGAAACGAGTACTCACACATCCAGATCCGACACCTGTAGACCAAGAAACAAATGAAGCACCGCCGCGAGCCAAAATTCCTCACAACAAATATCCTACGGCAAACAGTCCAGAAGATGCATAAATCTCACCTCTGCGCAGTCCTCCAAAAATTCTAGAAAAATCACGGTTGCATTCCTCGCGTCGAGTAGATGAAAATCGAATATTCATACGTCCAAATCCGATACTCGTAGGCCAAGATATAAGTCCGACAAGCCCGTGCTGTCCAAAAAGCCACCACAGAAAATAGGGTCAAAAGGTGCCTCGGGAACCGTGCCAATAAGCCAAAACGGAGCAACACAATCAGCACAAAAATCGAAGGCCTACCTCTTAAGAACACGCTGCCGCGAAAATCGCCCAAAAATTCCTCCTGTTTTGCGCACAGGACATTTCCGACTGAACTGCGACGAAAACGGGCCAAAAATGGGAAACGTCGAGGTGCACTGTAAAACCAAGATCGCTGCTGCCGAGCCTCCAAAAATCCAGGGGATCCACCACAAGATCAAAAACATAAAGGGGAACAACCTTCCTATAGGGCTCTCTCGGAGAAGGGGTCCAAAAAGCCCAAAAAAAACCCAAAAGAAAGAGGAAAGGGGGGTATTTATAGGCTCAGCCCAGCCCATTAACTAACCGGATTCGGGCGCCGGATTCGGGCGCCCGAATCCGGCCCAGGCCCATTACTGTGTGCGCCCGAAATCCTCCCGGCGCGCCTCGTCACCCAGCTCCGCCCGCCCGGCGCACGCGCGCCCGCCAATCGCGGCGCGCCGCGTGGCGACGCGGTCCACGGCGGGGACCGTGGGCCGTGGTTCACGCCGGATCCACCGGGTCACTGCGCCCGCCAATGAGCGGGCGACACGTGGCCCGGGCGGTCCATCGAGCGCTGCGCCCGACGCCCCTGTCGCGCGTGCGTTGACCGGCCAATCCCTGAGCGCTACGTTTCAGCGCCAACACTCGCTGCGCCCGGTGTACGAACCCGATGCACCCGCCAAATCCGAAGCCGCCACGTGTCTCCAGCGCAACCAATAGGGAGCCGCCACGTGGCACACCCAAATCTGAACACCGCGCCTGCCCGCGCATGCTCCCGTGGGCAGAGCCCACTACGCCGCCTCTCCTGCTCCGCCACGTGGCGTACGGCACCATTAGAAAGCTGCCACGTGGCACACTCCACGGTCCACCGGTCCACCGTGCACCCAAAAACACTGAAAACTTCCGGGTGTTCGTTTTTGGGCGTCCGGACTCAGAAAAATACAAGTAAATAGCCGTTTTCTATCGATTTTTTGCACTGAATCCAAATACGGCCTCCGTTTTGCAAAATTCCGCTTCTAAATTTCGATAGGTGCCTTCGACTACACTCGGGATCAATTCAACACACTGAGTCCATCTCTTGAGTCCGACACGCACCCAAGCAACTCTAACGCCCAACAAAGGCCTCCAGAAGCTGTTGATCCAACATTAATCCTCTTGTGGAAATTCGGGTCCTCGCAAAACGTGTGCTCGTGGATTCGAGTGGCGTTCGTGGATTCGAACGTGTGCAGTGGACGTGCAATCGGTTGAGCGCAAGGTCCGAAGAACTTGAAGGAGCGGTTGAGTCCGTGGAGTCGGTAATCACCTTGTTATTCTTCCTTTTCTTATTTGATTGTTATTGCGTGTTGGTCCCGTGGTTTTTCTCCTGGATTGGAGTTTCCACGTATATCTCGGTGTGCTGATTTTTTTTTCCGCATTGATTTTTATTTTGCACTGAGATTTGTTTTTAAGTATTACACCTATTCACCCCCCCTCTAGTTGTTTGATAGTACCTATTTAGATCCTTGTGGATCCTTAATATGTTGGGTTATGTTAAAATATGGATCTAAATAGGGGAAAAACCACCTAGAGGGGGGGTGAATAGGTGTAAACAATAAACACTCAAAAAAAGCTGCGCAATAAAACCCAATGCGGAAATAAAAATATAACACGCAAGATTTTTACGTGGAAAACTCCAAAACCGGAGTAAAAAACCACGGGACCGATAACACGGCGAAATCTACTAGAATTATAACACGTACAAAGGTGATATACCGTACTCATAGACGACTCGACCTTTTTCCATACGCTCCTAGTAGATCTTCTCCGCTCGCTCCGCAACGCTCCTCGAATCCACGATTAGCGTCCAACGCCGAATCCACGGCGGCCAACGTCGAATCCACGACGTCCAACCGAATCCACGGTCTTTACCCAGTAGCACGTCTTGAATCCACGAACGTACCTCGCTCCGAATCCACGAGAGCGGTAGCACCTTGAATCCTCAAGGCCACGCGAGTCCACGCACCGATTTTGGGAAAATCGTTGTTTTTGGGTGGTGATGATCCGCCGAATACTTAGATCAAAGATAGATCGGAAATACCATCTAAGTATTCATTAATTTGATTCTACTCAAAATCTGAGTATGAAAACCTAGAGTCAAATTAATCAATATAGATGAAGAAATATAGATTTAATCTCGTTATTTCCTTTCTTCTCTATACGTGGATTTTTCTCTTTTTGACCGTATTTTGGATTACCCTAAAAATGAATCGTAGGGTCTAAATATAGGTTAGAAATCGTTGGAAGAAGATAAGAATAAAAAACTGACCTAATCTGGAAATTTTCGGGACGATGGTCTGGACTGAAAATCGGCGGTCCGGACTGTCATAGCTAAACAGACTATTTCCAGAAAAAGATACGTTCGGGATCCGGACTGAAGATCCACGGTATGGACTGTTCATGCAGTTTCTGCAAACTCCACGTTCGGGGTCCGAACTGAAGATCCACGGTTCGGACTGTTCATGCAGTTTTCGCAAAATCCACGTTCGGGGTCCGGACTGAACCAATGTGTTCCGGACTGGATTTGCGCATGAACTACCCTATGTTCGGGGTCCGGACTGTAGTACCTGATCCGGATCCTGAACATGTCCCATGTCCAGTTTTTGATTTTTATACAATAAAAAATGCATCCAAGTGTTTCTACACTATCAGAAGTATTCGGATCATCAAAATTAATTAGTTAAATGTACCTGATCCTTTTGAATTCTTCTTTCTTGAGATTGAGGTATATGATCCAAACTTCTTAATCTTTAATCTTCAAGACTTAACACTTTCACGAAATACGCGAAAATAAATTCCTTAACAATCTCCACCTTTGGCGGTTTCGTGACAAAACAGAGAATCAACTTAAGAAAATTCAAAAAAATATTTTTGTTGCTATCACCATACAACAAAAATTTACATTTGAGAACCAAGAAATAAGTACATGAGATAAACTCCTAAAACAGACTCTAGACTTAGACATCTGTACTCTCTGCAAAAGAAATCATTCTTGACAAAACAAAATCGTTAGATACCTCAAGAATGTTTTGCATTCAAAAACCAAACAGAGATAGAGTTTATACTCACCATGACATTTATGAACTCATATATGTATTAAGATTTCATAATCAGAAATAGACATATCTTCTAAGCAATAAAATCCAAATGTCACAGAACTTGTTAGTAATCAAGCAACTTGTTAGTAATAATACATGCCCAAATAGTTAGTCAAATAGTTAGTCCGAAGCATGCATGCAATCACAATACAAAACCAAAAGTTGCTTTGATACTTACCTTTCATAGTTCAAAGTTCATAGTTCTCTCAAACATGTTCAAAGCACACAACCATTAGTCAATCATTGTTAGTAATCTCTCCCCCTTTTTGTCACAAAATCAAGCCAAAATTACAAACAAAAGGAGAGTTGAAAGTTCAAAACAAGAAAATGTGAGAACTAAACTTTAGAAAAACTTGAAAAACCTGCAAAAAAGAGTTAAAAGGCTGAGTTTAGATCATGCCAGATCAGAGCTGTCAGAACTGCTACGATCCAATTTCCTCAAAATTCCTTTAAGCATTTTTGATATTGTGGCACACTTTCTTTTCATCTTTCGTTGATCAGAGGTAATCTGCTGGAGGTATATGGACAATCTCTCTTGTTCAGCAGATAATCTCCTCTGTTCTTGTCGAATTGAGGACAATACGTTAGCTTCGGTAGTGTTTCTCCTGGAAGTTGATGGATGTAGCGTAGATGCAGACGGTGCATTCTGGCCTTCAATCCATGGAGATTCTTTAGGAAGTGAGTGTGCTCTAGTGAGAGGTTTATTAATTTGAATTCCGCTGTCTGTAATATTCTTCCGCCTCGTATAATGCTTGGTTGTAGAGGAGGATTTCATTAGCCTTTTGTTTTTCAAATACAACCTGTCTTCTTCATCAGCAGCTCGTTGTGCTTCTCTACAAATTTCTTCCCAGTCTTCCTCATCTGATTCGGACTCACTTTGACAAACATTCCTTGTCCCTTCTTGAACTAACTCATCTTGTTCTCTTTTTACAGTCCCACGTGTATGCACCATTTCTGTTAACTTTTGTGAAAAAGAGAATCCTGCGTGCAACAACCCAAGAACACGAAAAATTATTTATTTTCAAAAATTGGAAAAATTGTACCCAAACAATCATTATCGTGTAGAGAGACTAGGAATCAAATTAGTTTTGCAAAAAAAATTTAAAAAATAGATCAATCCCATAATTTTCAAAAATTCCTATTATATGCCCTAAATCCGAATTTTCAGAAATCGAAGCCTAAAAATCCGTTAATCAAGAGATACCTAGCATACAATCAAAACTAATCTACCCAGAGTTCTTATTTCAAAAGAAATTTGACCAAAAACCAATCTCAAACGAAAAAGTTACAAGATTTCCATCACATTTTGAGCAAAATAATGAAAAACTGTGAAAAACCGAGTTTTTGATCAAGAAAACTTACTTGTGTTACGGCTTTTTGGTATTGGCACATTTCGTGAGTCATGTCAGTGAGTTGAGTCGGAGTCTTAAAGGGATCAAATTGTCAATCAGCATTCAAAGACTTAGAGAAGATTCAACAAGAGCTCAAGTTGACACTCAGTGTCTTGAGTCTTGAAGATTGAAGTTGAAGATTTGTGGATCAGTTACATCAATCTCAAGAAGAATGTATTCAAGAGGATCAGGTATGTTTAACTAAATAATTGTGGTGATCCGAATACTTTCTTATAGTGTAGAAACACTTGGATGAACTTTTAATTGCATAATAATCAAAAACTGGTGTTCGGACATGTTCAGGATCCGGATCAGAGCCAACGATCCGGATCCCGAAGGTTGTTGCTTCATACAAGACTTCGATCCGGATCCATGCAATTTCCGATCCGGATCCCGAATGTTAAGTTTTCTGATTTGTATGAACGATCCGGATCGGGCAATGCGATCCGGATCCCGAACCATGGTATTTCTGGAATCGTCAATCTCGTTACGACGATCCGGATCGCAGTAAATCCGATCCGGATCGCCGTCCTGAAAATTTCCAGATAAGGTATGTTTTTGATTCTTATCTCTTTCCAAAGGTTTCTAAACTATAAATAGACACTTAGGGTTTCTCGAAAACTGGGGAGCTACGGCCGATCATTTTATAAAACACTTGAGAGCAACCCTAGAGGCTAGGTTTTCTTTGTTCTTCTTAATAGCCTCTTTTAGGTCAATTCGATGGTTCTTTCAAGAACATATCTTTTGTCGAATTGATCTAATCTTTGCTTAGAGATGTCTTCTACGGTTCCTCAATGAGAATCTAAGCAAAGGATCACCATCGAAGTCAATATTCTTATCGACTGAGTTTGCGTCGTGGATTCGACGTGGCATCGTGGATTCGGTGTGCTAAAGGCGTTTCGTGGATTCGAAACGTGTGCTCGTGGATTCGAGTGGCGTTCGTGGATTCGAACGTGTGCAGTGGGCGTGCAAAATCGGTGGAGCGCGAGGTCCAAGAAATTGAAGGAGGGGTTAAATCCGTGGAGACGGTAATCACCTTGTTATTCTTCTTTTCTTAGGGATTGTTATTGCGCGGATATCCAACCGGTCAGCGCAAGGTCCGAAGAAGCTGAAGGAGGGGTTGAGTCCGTGGAGTCGGTAATCACCTTGTTATTCTTCTATTCTTAGTGGATTGTTATTGCGTGTTGGTCCCGTGGTTTTTCTCCTGGATTGGAGTTTCCACGTAAATCTCGGTGTGCTGTTTTTATTTTCCGCATTGGTTTTTATTTTGCACTGAGATTGAGTTTTTAAGTATTACACCTATTCACCCCCCCTCTAGTTGTTTGATAGTACCTATTTAGATCCTTGTGGATCCTATAAAAACCTACAATTGGTATCAGAGCGGGTTTTAGGTTTATCTATCATGATTGGTGAAAGTGGTAATATTTATAGACCTCCTCTTTTTGATGGGACTAATTATGCTTATTGGAAAGTGCGGATGAGAGCTTTTCTCATCGCAATTGATGAGCGAGTATGGCAATCCGTGGAATGCGGTTGGGTGCATCCTGTTGAGGAAGTAGGAAATTCTACTACCCCAAAACCTCCCTCTAGATGGTCCAAAGAGGAATTTGAAAGATCTTCTTACAATGGGAAAGGTATGAATGCTTTATTTAATTCTCTTTCCTCGACTGAGTTCACACGAATTTCCGCGTGTGAAACCGCGAAGGAAATTTGGGATATTCTCAAAATTACACATGAGGGTACTAATCTTGTAAAAATTCAAAAGCTCCAGATGCTTACAAGTCAATTTGACTCTATTCATATGGAAGAGCATGAATTGTTTACAGATTATTACACAAGACTTCAAGATATAATCAACACTTGTGCTAATTTAGGAGAAATGATCCCGGAGTCGAGAATTGTAAGAAAGATACTTCGGACTCTTCCGGAACGGTTTAGGGCAAAGGTTACCGCCATTGAAACCGTTAGTCATCCGGATGAGATGAGAGTAGAGGAATTAGTAGGTGCTTTACAAACATATGAGATGACTTTTTGTCACGCCCCGGGTGTAAACCGGAACCCGGGCCCGCCAACAGATCCGCCGTGCACACAGAATTTTCTATGTGCACGAAGCGCTGGTAACCTGCTCAGATATATAATATACAATAAAAGAGCATAAACAGAGCTGAACTAATAAAACTAAAAGTAATCTCAGACTGAAATAAGCTACAAGCATAAATAAAAGTACAATATACTCCCAGCTCACCAAAAATATACAACCAGCTGGCCAAAGCCAGACCCAAAAGGAAACTACTGAAGTCTGAGATACAAAAGGGGTACAATAAAAACCTCGCTAGTCTCTCACTTGGGGTAGACGATCTAGCTAGTCGGCGATCCTCTTACCTCGATCTGCCGCTGAAGGCCCAGCAGCTCCCACAGATGACTCTGCAAAACAAAGGGGAAAAGGACAGGAAACAACAATGGGGGTGAGAACTACTAGATAAACCAGTAGCCTCCCCTAGCGGGTAAAACCTCTAATGCTGACGCACCCACTAGGAATAAAGAGGCAAAAGGAAGAACAGTGGTATGCAATAAAGACTGCTGAAACAGGAACTACCACTACTATGCCTCTAAATGCAGTGCCCAAAAGATAACTGTATATATGCTACTATAAAGCTGACTGCCCAAAGAAACCCAATCAGAGGGCCAAGAAATACTGGCACTGCCTGCTCTGTCATCACTCACAACTCACCAACTGACCGGCACCCATCACGGTCAAAAAGCCTACTCCGGAGTGGCACTCGAGGGGAGCGACCCACACGAGTAAAGTATCTCTGTATCAATCATCTCTGTAACCGATGTCTCACAATAGCAGGACTGGATCATGACCATGATCAAAGTGGGAATACTCCATCCACTAATGCAACCCTGATCCCCAATCTGATGTGATAATAACATCCGGTCAACAGCCCAAAATTCGCGGTTGCCACTATCTCCCACAATCCCCAAGAAGAGTCTAAACTGTCCCAGACTCAAGATCCAACTACACTATCTCAAGATCCCGATCTGACTCGACCGTCATGCATCGTTAGAGAAGAATAACAATAAAACATGTTTTCTCCTAAGTCAAATCCCATGGTATAGTGCTGCAGTAAAATAGTGGCTTAACTAGTTGTCCAAATAAGCATGCAAGTGTTTTCTTTTAAAGCATTTCAAAAAAATGACTAAGGTTTCATATGAAGGATCATTTTAAAATAATATTGGGTTACTTATTTGCATGCGGTTTAGGATATAGCAAATGTCCAACTTTATTGTCCCAGATTTATCATATAGAAGCTATCAATTAATTTAGGGGGGCCCAATGCAATAGGTTCATATACCACAAGTTATCTATCACATGTATAATTTGGAAACTCCACTATTCCTAGTGTGCAAGTCAACAAAGAGGGAAACGCAACCACCCACCTCGAAAAGCGTGCACAATACACCCAGAAAATACCCGCTGTCCTCTAAACACACCGTCAGCTGAAACAGTATCCTACAACATCACACAAGTGTACACGGTGTAAAAACTACAAGTTCCAAACACAAATTGCTGTTTTTACAATCAGCACGCAAAACGAAGAATTTCACCTCTGTCTCGAGCTCCTAAAATCTCAAAAAAATCACGGTTGCGTTCCTCGCGAAAAGTAGCCCAAAATCGACTCTTGAATCGCCTCGATCTGATAATCCTACGCTGAGAAACAATTCGTCGAAGTCGCCGCTGTCCAAAAACCCAAACAGCAAAAGAGGGGGTCAAAACACCTCGGGAATCATGCCAAGGAATCGGAATCCAGAGAAACCACCAACACGGAAAACGAAGCCCTACCTCTTAGGAACACACTGGCGAAGAAATCGTCGAAAGAGGACTCCTATACTGCGCAGGGGACTCCTCGGACTGAAATGCGACGATAACGGGCCAAGATTGGGGAAAAACGAGGCACACTGTAAAATCCGGATCGCCGCTGTCGAACTTCCAGAAAATCTGGGAACGCACCACGAGGTAGAAAATAAGAAGATGGAAAACTTCTCTTAAGGCCCCTCCCACAGATTCTCTCTCTATCTCTCGGAAAACAGAGAAAAAGAAGGGAGGGGAGGCCTTTAAATAGGCCCACAAAAACAATTGGGATAATACCCAACGTGTCCCCAGATTCGGGCTGCTACAGTGCGGCCCGGCACTTTCGGGCGGCTACAGTGCGGCCCGGCCCAAGGATTTCCGGGCGCGCACAGTGTAGCCCAGCCCAGCCCATCCCGCGCACGGGATCCAGCCGCGTCCAACCGGCCGTCCGACCCGGCCAAGGGCCCGACACGTGTCCGCCGAACAGGCGGCAGCCGTGCGGGCCCAACGGGGAGGCGCCACGTGCCCCCCTCCCCTGGTCAGCACGCGTGCGGCGCCAGCCACTGGCGTGGTGCCACGTGGGGCGGCGCCGCCCCCCCGACACGGGTGCCGGTCGGTCAACGCGCCGCCCACGTGCGCGTACGGCCGCAGGCGCGGGCCCGCGGGTGCACCGCGCGCACCTGCGCCGTCCAACCCGGGGCTGCCACGTGGCGCGCCCCGGTCCACTGTTCACCGCGCACAGCCCCGCCTCTGCCCGGCCTGCCCGCGCTGCCCGCGCACGCTCTCGTGCGCCGCGCGCGCTACACCGGCCCAACCAGCGCCTGCCACGTGGCCCGCCGGTCCACCGTGCACCGGCGGTCCACCCCGTGGACCGAGAGCCGTGCGCCGGCCCAATAAGAGCCTGCCACGTGTCCCCGGCCGGTCCACAGCTCCCCCCGTGCACCAATTTGCGCAGAAAACTTCCGGGGGTCCGTTTTTGGGCATCCGGACTCCAAATTAAATAAGTAAATAGCCGTTTTCAAGCGTTTTTCCGCGCTGAATTCAAATACGGCCTCCGATTAGCCTGATTCCACTCCTAAACTTCGGCAAAGACAGCCGAAGGTCAGGCTTGCTCCCAAATCCTCTCTGGTTCCAAACAACATATCACTTTGACATGTTGGGGCCCCACACACCAATAATAGGTGTTCTACACCCCGAAACAGGGGCAAAACCACCGAAAAACCTAGGACACTACATCCTCCCCCACTAACAAAAGTTTCGTCCTCGAAACGAAAATCATACCTCAATCCTGAGCCTCGAACAGGTAAGGGTAGGCGTCCATCATCGCTGACTCGAGCTCCCACGTCGCCTCGCGCTCATCATGATTGCTCCAGAGGATCTTCACATAGGGGATGGTCCGATTGCGCAATTCTTTCATCTCCCGCTCTAGAATCCGCAGTGGGCGCTCCTCATATCTCAAATCCTCGCTGATCTCAAGTGGCGTGAGGTCGATGACGTGCGATGGGTCGAAGACGTACCTCCTCAGAGTGGAAACATGAAACACATCATGGACACCAGCAAGTCTCGGGGGAAGTGCAAGTCGGTAAGCAACTGGCCCGATACGCTCTAATACCTCAAAGGGTCCAATGTATCGGGGACTGAGTTTCCCGCGAATGCCAAACCTCCTTATCCCTTTGGACGGCGAGACTTTCAAAAATACATGATCTCCAACCTGAAACTCTAAGTCTCGCCGCCGAACATCAGCAAAGCTCCTCTGTCGACTCTGAGCGGTCTGAAGATGCTGTCGAATTACCCGGACCTTCTCCTCCGCCTCTAGCAATATATCTGGTCCCAGATGTAGAACACCGGGATTTGGACGACGCACCGACCTTGCAGGATGGTGTGGTGCGGAGGAGTTTGCCTTGGTTGTGTCCCATTTTTGGTTACAGAGGAGCTCGGGTTGATTTGGATCCCCGCGGAAGCCTCTGCTTGTTTCGGGCTTTGTACGCGTTGGGTGACTGGTACGGGAAGCTCCGACACCGCTATGGGTTGCAGAAAAATTGGGAAACACTTGGAGCAGGTGTATTTTCAGTTTACAGCGAGGTTCGGGAGGTTCCGGACTGACGCGGAGGATCCGGAGGCGGAAAGTGAGTCGGAACTGGCAATTTTGGAGCCGGTATTTGATTTGAGCACCCCGACTCAACGGATGAGCTTTTTGAGGAGAAAAAGCTGTGGACACGCGTACTTTTGATTTACAGCGAGGTTCGGGAGGTTCCGGACTGACGCGGAACACCCGGAGGCAAAAAGTGAGTCGGAACTGGCAATTTTGGAGCCGGTATTTGAATTGAGCACCCCGACTCAACGGTTGAGCTTTTTGAAGAGAAAAAGCTGTGAGCGCGTGTACTTTGGAATTACAGCGGAGCTCGGGAGGTTCCGGGCAGCGGCGGAGGGCCCGAGGCCAAAAAGTGAGTTGGCGTTGGGTTTTTGGAATTAAGTTAATTAAGTTAATTAATTTTATTTAAAGCTTTTGCTTTATAAAACCCCTCCCCTCCACCTCTGTAGCAAAGGAAAAGAGAAAGAAAGAAAGAAAAGGAAAAGAGAGGAAAGGGAAGAAGAAGAAGAAGAAGAGGAAGGCTTTGGAAGAAGCAACTCTTGGGCGTTTTCTTCTCCGAGCGTGGACATGGAGCCGAGCGAGGACCGGCGTGCCGCGAAGAGGTTGGATTTATTTTATTTTATTCTTTTCTCTCTTTTCTTCTCCCCGTGGGCGGAGCCTTGCGGACTTGTCGTCCGGGTTGTGGCGAGGCTGCGCGAGTCGCGCGCGCGCGTTTTCGGCGGCACGTGATTGGGGGGCGGGGGCCGTGCGCAGGGGCGCTTGCGCGCTGCGCGCCGGGCTGCCTTGGGGCTGCGCGGCCCTGCAGGCCGCGCGCTGGGCGCGCGGCACTGCAGGGGTGCCGCGCGGGCAGCCCCTGTGCCGCGCGGCCTGGCAGGCCGCGCGGGGCGCGCGACCCTGCTGGGGTGCCGCGCGGGCGGCCCCTGTGCCGCGCGGCCTTGCAGGCCGCGCGGGGCGCGCGGCACTGCAAGGTGCCGCGCGGGCGGCCTTGGGGCCGCGCGGCCCTGCAGGCCGCGCGCTGGGCGCGCGGCACTCCAGGGGTGCCGCGCGGGCATCCCCTGTGCCGCGCGACCTTGCAGGCCGCGCGCTGTGCTCGCGGCACTGCAAGGTGCCGCGCGGACGGCCGTGTGCCGCGCGGGCCTGCAGGCCGCGCCCGTGGGCGCGCGGCCCTGCAGGGGCCCCGCGCGGGCGGCCGTGTGCCGCGCGGGCCTGCAGGCCGCGCCCGTGGGCGCGCGGCCCTGCAGGGGCCCCGCGCGGGCGGCCCTGTGCCGCGCGGGCCTGCAGGCCGCGCCCGTGGGCGCGCGGCCCTGCAGGGGCCCCGCGCGGGCGGCCGTGTGCCGCGCGGGCCTGCAGGCCGCGCCCGTGGGCGCGCGGCCCTGCAGGGGCCCCGCGCGGGCGGCCGTGTGCCGCGCGGGACTGCAGGCCGCGCCCGTGGGCGCGCGGCCCTGCAGGGGCCCCGCGCGGGCGGCCGTGTGCCGCGCGGGCCTGTAGGCCGCGCCCGTGGGCGCGCGGCCCTGCAGGGGCCCCGCGCGGGCGGCCCTGTGCCGCGCGGGCCTGCAGGCCGCGCCCGTGGGCGCGCGGCCCTGCAGGGGCCCCGCGCGGGCGGCCCTGTGCCGCGCGGGCCTGCAGGCCGCGCCCGTGGGCGCGCGGCCCTGCAGGGGCCCCGCGCGGGCGGCCCTGTGCCGCGCGGGCCTGCAGGCCGCGCCCGTGGGCGCGCGGCCCTGCAGGGGCCCCGCGCGGGCGGCCCTGTGCCGCGCGGGCCTGCAGGCCGCGCCCTTGGGCGCGCGGCGCTGCAGGGGCCCCGCGCGGGCGGCCTTGTGCCGCGCGGGCCTGCATGCCGCGCCCGTGGGCGCGCGGCCCTGCAGGGGCCCCGCGCGGGCGGCCTTGTGCCGCACGGGCTTGCTGGGCGCCGCGCGGGCGGCTGGTCCAGCGCCGTGCGGCTGGGTTTTGGGGGCCGTGCAGCTGCGCCGCATTGGCCGCGCAGGCTGCGACTCGGCGACGCGCCGCGACGTGTGTGCGCGATGGGTTTTCCGCGCAACGCGCGGCGTTTCTCGTCGCCGGATGGGTTTCTTTCGCCTTTGTGAGCGCGGTCTTAGCCGCATGTTTTTCTGACCCCGGTTCCTCTTCTTATCTCGCAGTTGTGGCATAGTGTTAGCTTCTCACGTGGCCGGTGGCGCGTGTTTTGCCGCGTGGAGCTGCGGGATCGCATCGGGACCTCCGTTTGGCGCACAGTTTTCGCGGGTTGATCGCAGGTGGGTTGGTTTCTCACAATGAACTACGGAATGCCCTTTATGCTTCCGAATGCAAAGGTATCGTATCCTTACTATCAGGTAATTGCGGAACAGTCGTGCAAGTCGAGGGTTGTCGTTTCCGACTTGGACACGAGTGTTAGTCGCATCGTTAGAGTAAACGAGTTGTACTGGCGGGGTTACCAGATGAGTAGATACCACTGGCAGAGTTACCAGATGGGTATAAATCACTGGCTGAGTTACCAGATGAGTAGATACCACTGGCAGAGTTACCAGATGGGTATAAATCACTGGCTGAGTTACCAGATGAGTAGATACCACTGGCTGAGTTACCAGATGGGTATAAATCACTGGCTGAGTTACCAGATGAGTAGATACCACTGGCGGGGTTACCAGATGGGTATAAATCACTGGCTGAGTTACCAGATGAGTAGATACCACTGGCTGGGTTACCAGATGGGTATAAATCACTGGCTGAGTTACCAGATGAGTAGATACCACTGGCAGAGTTACCAGATGGGTATAAATCACTGGCTGAGTTACCAGATGAGTAGATACCACTGGCAGAGTTACCATATGGTATAAATCACTGGCTGAGTTACCAGATGTGTAGATATCACTGGCTGAGTTACCAGATGTGTAGATATCACTGGCTGAGTTACCAGATAGATAGTTATGCCCTGGCCGAGTCACCAGGCGGTTACTAGAAGGGATTGAGGTGGCCTTCTAGTGTCTTGTAGAGTTCTAGCAGTCCCAGTGCGGGGGCGGAAACTATGGGCGCCTAAGCCTACAGCCTGTTCTTATTTGATAAGGGCTGTAGGGGGCGCAGACGTTCGTAGTTTCCAGGCCTCCCGTGAGAGAGACTGAGAACTTACTTCCAGCATTGCATTGAGACATGTAGCGATAGATTCATTTCCAGTTATCTATCTATCTATCTATCTATCTATCTATTTGTGTTTTTGTCTCCAGCAGACTGAGTGGGTGTACCGTGGGTTTAGCTTTGGTACCCACTGAGATCTGACTGTTGCAGTAGATCTCACACCCGCTGTGATGACAGGTGTTCCTGAGGCGACCGTTCCAGGTGTGGCTCGTTCGGAGCTTTCTGACCGAGGTAAGGGCGTGGCTGGCTTGCTCCTACCCGAGTCGGTGGTGTCGGTGTTAGTGTCACTTGTACTTTTTAGTTTCCACTTTTGTACTTATGTTGTGGGTGCTAGTGGACTGGTGTACTTGGACTTTTCACCGCTTAGTGTTTCAGCTTCCTTTCAGCTCTGATACTTGTTAGCTATAGATCTCTTTTGCAGGTTAGACGCTTCGTCTGTACGGCAGTTTCCGTACAGACGGCGGATCTGTTGGCGAGCCCGGGTCGCAGTTCGACCCCGGGGCGTGACAGATTAGGTGGTATCAGAGCCTAGGATTATAGGTCGTTGTGGACTTAGAGACCCTAGGCTTTTGGTGGGACAGTGGGAATACTGTCGTGGGAGACGTGACCTTAGCGAGAGTCTTGTCTGAGGGTGTACCTCCCCCAGAGGATTGGGGTGAGTGACCTCGCATGTTTTTCTCTAAAGGTGATTGTGTTGGCTGCAGACAACATAATGCTTTAGAAAGGTTAACATGTTTAGACTTTCGTTTGTTTGGGTCGAGAAAGTCTTGGTCCTAATGTTTGTCTGTTGCAGTGGTTTTTGGATGCTTCCGAGACGCCGTGCAGCGGCGAGGGCGTGTTTGACCCGGGATGAGGGGCTCGTATAGCGGAAAGCTAAATGGATGGAGCCGAGAGAGGCTTGAGAGATCCAGGCCCAAGCAGTCCTGGTATTTGTGGCGTTACGGCGCCAGGAGGAGAGAGCATGGAGCGTGGGATGCACATGCTTGGACCGAGAGCATCTCCCGGAGTATCGTCAGTAGTACCTCCGGCCGCGACTTCGTCGATTTCTGTTCCGGATCGCACCATTGATGGTGCGGAAGCAGCGAGAGGTTGCTGATAGGTTGTGTACCGCATCCAGTTCCATCCCCGGTAGATTTCGGGACTGAGTTGGAGCCGTGAGAGGCCGAGAACTGGAACGCTGTTATGGAAGATTTGTTCGAGGATTTGTTCATCCAGGATAAGCATCAGGGCGCTTGGTTATGCACTTTTGCTTTCGGACGCCAAGAGAGCTGGTGGCGTCGGATTCGTCTTGTTGGACCATCGGGAGCGCTGTTGATGTTCTGGGGTGAGTTTCTGTGACGGTTGAGCGGTGTATCCCTGGTCGCCCAGGATGAGGCTTAAAGGTTGGTTGTGTTCGAGTGGGAACCGCCTCAAGATGGCTATCTCTTTGTGCATTTTCGGCGATTGCCGACCTTGGATGCAGTGAGCGTGCATGCTCGATGGATTGGCTGTGGATCAGTGACCCCGTCCGAGGGAGACGGTGAGCGGGGGATCAGCTTCGGAGTGAGAGCTCCGGCATCGCCGATTTTGCGATAGTCGCGTGTTGCGAGGTTGCCATGATTCCACCCACAGGATCATGGGTCTCAGAAGAGACTGAGACCAGGAGGCTCTCGACAGTGCTCGCTTCAGCAGCAGTGCCAGGATGTGAGTTCCCCTTTGCATGGGCGGGCCGCTTTCACCGCCAGGGTTGTGGGTCGCGTCTCACCTGGTGTGGTCGTCGGGTTAGAGCTTGCTTAATGCCAACGCCGTGTGTGCGTTTCGGTAAAGCGGGGGTGCCCTCGTGTGGGCCAGTGTCAGGACTGATGGTTGTGCACGTTTGGATCAATTTACAGATCACGTGAAGCACGTGGATGAGTGCTGCCTGTCCTGCATCAGTGCGGGAGTGTTGATACGAGGTTGGATAGGAATCGGTCGTCCCAAATTATGCTATCATGGATTGTCGAGAGAGAAGACATTGACCCTCCGTGGACCTGGTCAGGAGGAGTGTAGCATGCGATGGCGTATATGGTGCCCTGGCTGAGTTACCAGGAGGTTACCTGCCCCTGGCTGAGTTACCAGGTAGATACTTGCCCCTGGCCGAGTTACCAGGTGGTTGATGCCCCTGGCCGAGTTACCAGGTAGTTACTTGAGTGGGACTGAGATCGAGGAAGTGAGTGACGTGGTTAGGGAACCGCGCCAACTTCGACAGCACCTCGTGGAGTATCAACCGTGAGACAGGGGGGGGCTGTGAGCGCAGCTGCGAGTTTTGACGTATCGAGAGGTCTGTGAGACCTAGTACCTCGTCGTGGGGATACGACAGCGAGGATCCAGGCGGTTGTTACACAGTGGTGATGTCACGTTGTGGGTACACAACCGTGTGAGTTCTTGTAAGGTTCGAACTTGATTAGTCTCACCTTGTGCTTGGGCAGATGCCTTTGAGTGATTGATATCTTTATGGAACCTTACAGCCGAGGGCTGTGCCTGGATACTGATCCGGAACCAGTAGGGCAGTTTGAGCGGTTTGCGTGGTCAAGTAGATTGACTAATGGCCTACTGATTTGAGAGCGGTGTTTTTCCCTGTTTCACTGGACGGGTTGGTGGTGTTACCGTCGTGGGTTTTTGCTTACCTCCGAAGCGACTTGGAGCTTGAGGGGCTCTTGAGGATGGTGCTACAACTTCTATGGAGGAGGAAGTTGGTTGCCTAGCTTTGAGAGTTGCACTTGGGCATCAAAAAATTTTGTGTTTAGGCCTTGTGATTCGGCCGCATGAGTGACGGAGGACCCAACGAGGTGAGATACCGTTTGGGTTGGGCCTGGACCCATGTTAAAGTCAGAGATCAGAAGCTCTTGGACTATGCAAGGCCAGTGTAACTTGCGAGAGGCAAAGCTGAGGAAGATACCAGCATTAATCCGGATATTGCCGTGTTAGTGAGGTCATGGAATTATTCTTGAATCCTCAAACCTTAAGTGCTTGGACACTCAGGAAGTCGGGTCGAGGTAGCGCCGGTGGATAGATTTTGCAAGGATGTTTGATTGCCTTATCCCGGCGAGGACATTTTGTTCAGTACGCCCTGTTTAGGCGAGCAGTGTAACCCTGGGAATTGAGTGCCAGAATCGAGAGAAGGTTCTCGAGGTTGAAGTTTTTCCCCTGTCAAGGGAGGTGATCCATGTTTTGTGGAACTGGAGCTTTGGTGGCTATGAAGCATCTGAGGAGTTTTGCCTTAAGGAGGCTTGAACATCGGTTTTTGAGATCTCGAATCTAGGGAGACTACCAGCCTGAGAGTTATATATAGAAATGAGTTATGCGAGATGGGGATCCTCGAGCTGGGATCAGGCTGGTTGAGGTCTATTTGAACCCTGCAAATTTTGTTTTGTTTTCCCTTCCTTGGAGATGGGCGAGGATTGCGTTATCCTCTTCGACCGTTGCATTTTCTTGTTAGTGAAACAGAAGAATTTTGCAGTCGAATCATTCCTTTGGGGAAGGTTCAGTGTTGTCAGCACGAGGAATGTGAGTGACCACTTGAGAGCCTTGGGCAATCTAGGGATCTTCTATCCCTTTTGTTTTTGATTTACCCTCCTAAGTATGGATTTAGTTGGGTTTCGAGGACGAACCCTTTTTAAGGGGGGGAGAGTGTAGAACACCGGGATTTGGACGACGCACCGACCTTGCAGGATGGTGTGGTGCGGAGGAGTTTGCCTTGGTTGTGTCCCATTTTTGGTTACAGAGGAGCTCGGGTTGATTTGGATCCCCGCGGAAGCCTCTGCTTGTTTCGGGCTTTGTACGCGTTGGGTGACTGGTACGGGAAGCTCCGACACCGCTATGGGTTGCAGAAAAATTGGGAAACACTTGGAGCAGGTGTATTTTCAGTTTACAGCGAGGTTCGGGAGGTTCCGGACTGACGCGGAGGATCCGGAGGCGGAAAGTGAGTCGGAACTGGCAATTTTGGAGCCGGTATTTGATTTGAGCACCCCGACTCAACGGATGAGCTTTTTGAGGAGAAAAAGCTGTGGACACGCGTACTTTTGATTTACAGCGAGGTTCGGGAGGTTCCGGACTGACGCGGAACACCCGGAGGCAAAAAGTGAGTCGGAACTGGCAATTTTGGAGCCGGTATTTGAATTGAGCACCCCGACTCAACGGTTGAGCTTTTTGAAGAGAAAAAGCTGTGAGCGCGTGTACTTTGGAATTACAGCGGAGCTCGGGAGGTTTCGGGCAGCGACGGAGGGCCCGAGGGCAAAAAGTGAGTTGGAGTTGGGTTTTTGGAATTAAGTTAATTAAGTTAATTAATTTTATTTAAAGCTTTTGCTTTATAAAACCCCTCCCCTCCACCTCTGTAGCAAAGGAAAAGAGAAAGAAAGAAAGAAAAGGAAAAGAGAGGAAAGGGAAGAAGAAGAAGAAGAAGAGGAAGGCTTTGGAAGAAGCAACTCTTGGGCGTTTTCTTCTCCGAGCGTGGACATGGAGCCGAGCGAGGACCGGCGTGCCGCGAAGAGGTTGGATTTATTTTATTTTATTCTTTTCTCTCTTTTCTTCTCCCCGTGGGCGGAGCCTTGCGGACTTGTCGTCCGGGTTGTGGCGAGGCTGCGCGAGTCGCGCGCGCGTTTTCGGCGGCACGTGATTGGGGGGCGGCGGCCGTGCGCAGGGGCGCTTGCGCGCTGCGCGCCGGGCTGCCTTGGGGCTGCGCGGCCCTGCAGGCCGCGCGCTGGGCGCGCGGCACTGCAGGGGTGCCGCGCGGGCAGCCCCTGTGCCGCGCGGCCTGGCAGGCCGCGCGGGGCGCGCGACCCTGCTGGGGTGCCGCGCGGGCGGCCCCTGTGCCGCGCGGCCTTGCAGGCCGCGCGGGGCGCGCGGCACTGCAAGGTGCCGCGCGGGCGGCCTTGGGGCCGCGCGGCCCTGCAGGCCGCGCGCTGGGCGCGCGGCACTGCAGGGGTGCCGCGCGGGCATCCCCTGTGCCGCGCGACCTTGCAGGCCGCGCGCTGTGCGCGCGGCACTGCAAGGTGCCGCGCGGGCGGCCGTGTGCCGCGCGGGCCTGCAGGCCGCGCCCGTGGGCGCGCGGCCCTGCAGGGGCCCCGCGCGGGCGGCTGTGTGCCGCGCGGGCCTGCAGGCCGCGCCCGTGGGCGCGCGGCCCTGCAGGGGCCCCGCGCGGGCGGCCCTGTGCCGCGCGGGCCTGCAGGCCGCGCCCGTGGGCGCGCGGCCCTGCAGGGGCCCCGCGCGGGCGGCCCTGTGCCGTGCGGGCCTGCAGGCCGCGCCCGTGGGCGCGCGGCCCTGCAGGGGCCCCGCGCGGGCGGCCGTGTGCCGCGGGGGCCTGCAGGCCGCGCCCGTGGGCGCGCGGCCCTGCAGGGGCCCCGCGCGGGCGGCCGTGTGCCGCGCGGGCCTGCAGGCCGCGCCCGTGGGCGCGCGGCCCTGCAGGGGCCCCGCGCGGGCGGCCCTGTGCCGCGCGGGCCTGCAGGCCGCGCCCGTGGGCGCGCGGCCCTGCAGGGGCCCCGCGCGGGCGGCCGTGTGCCGCGCGGGCCTGCAGGCCGCGCCCGTGGGCGCGCGGCCCTGCAGGGGCCCCGCGCGGGCGGCCCTGTGCCGCGCGGGCCTGCAGGCCGCGCCCGTGGGCGCGCGGCCCTGCAGGGGCCCCGCGCGGGCGGCCGTGTGCCGCGCGGGCCTGCAGGCCGCGCCCGTGGGCGCGCGGCCCTGCAGGGGCCCCGCGCGGGCGGCCCTGTGCCGCGCGGGCCTGCAGGGGCCGCGCGCGGGCGGCCCTGTGCCGCGCGGGCCTGCAGGCCGCGCGCGGGCCTGCAGGCCGCGCCCTTGGGCGCGCGGCGCTGCAGGGGCCCCGCGCGGGCGGCCTTGTGCCGCGCGGGCCTGCATGCCGCGCCCGTGGGCGCGCGGCCCTGCAGGGGCCCCGCGCGGGCGGCCTTGTGCCGCACGGGCTTGCTGGGCGCCGCGCGGGCGGCTGGTCCAGCGCCGTGCGGCTGGGTTTTGGGGGCCGTGCAGCTGCGCCGCATTGGCCGCGCAGGCTGCGACTCGGCGACGCGCCGCGACGTGTGTGCGCGATGGGTTTTCCGCGCAACGCGCGGCGTTTCTCGTCGCCGGATGGGTTTCTTTCGCCTTTGTGAGCGCGGTCTTAGCCGCATGTTTTTCTGACCCCGGTTCCTCTTCTTATCTCGCAGTTGTGGCATAGTGTTAGCTTCTCACGTGGCCGGTGGCGCGTGTTTTGCCGCGTGGAGCTGCGGGATCGCATCGGGACCTCCGTTTGGCACACAGTTTTCGCGGGTTGATCGCAGGTGGGTTGGTTTCTCCCAATGAACTACGGAATGCCCTTTATGCTTCCGAATGCAAAGGTATCGTATCCTTACTATCAGGTAATTGCGGAACAGTCGTGCAAGTCGAGGGTTGTCGTTTCCGACTTGGACACGAGTGTTAGTCGCATCGTTAGAGTAAACGAGTTGTACTGGCGGGGTTACCAGATGAGTAGATACCACTGGCAGAGTTACCAGATGGGTATAAATCACTGGCTGAGTTACCAGATGAGTAGATACCACTGGCAGAGTTACCAGATGGGTATAAATCACTGGCTGAGTTACCAGATGAGTAGATACCACTGGCTGAGTTACCAGATGGGTATAAATCACTGGCTGAGTTACCAGATGAGTAGATACCACTGGCGGGGTTACCAGATGGGTATAAATCACTGGCTGAGTTACCAGATGAGTAGATACCACTGGCTGGGTTACCAGATGGGTATAAATAACTGGCTGAGTTACCAGATGAGTAGATACCACTGGCAGAGTTACCAGATGGGTATAAATCACTGGCTGAGTTACCAGATGAGTAGATACCACTGGCAGAGTTACCATATGGTATAAATCTCTGGCTGAGTTACCAGATGTGTAGATATCACTGGCTGAGTTACCAGATGTGTAGATATCACTGGCTGAGTTACCAGATAGATAGTTATGCCCTGGCCGAGTCACCAGGCGGTTACTAGAAGGGATTGAGGTGGCCTTCTAGTGTCTTGTAGAGTTCTAGCAGTCCCAGTGCGGGGGCGGAAACTATGGGCGCCTAAGCCTACAGCCTGTTCTTATTTGATAAGGGCTGTAGGGGGCGCAGACGTTCGTAGTTTCCAGGCCTCTCGTGAGAGAGACTGAGAACTTACTTCCAGCATTGCATTGAGACATGTAGCGATAGATTCATTTCCAGTTATCTATCTATCTATCTATCTATCTATCTATTTGTGTTTTTGTCTCCAGCAGACTGAGTGGGTGTACCGTGGGTTTAGCTTTGGTACCCACTGAGATCTGACTGTTGCAGTAGATCTCACACCCGCTGTGATGACAGGTGTTCCTGAGGCGACCGTTCCAGGTGTGGCTCGTTCGGAGCTTTCTGACCGAGGTAAGGGCGTGGCTGGCTTGCTCCTACCCGAGTCGGTGGTGTCGGTGTTAGTGTCACTTGTACTTTTTAGTTTCCACTTTTGTACTTATGTTGTGGGTGCTAGTGGACTGGTGTACTTGGACTTTTCACCGCTTAGTGTTTCAGCTTCCTTTCAGCTCTGATACTTGTTAGCTATAGATCTCTTTTGCAGGTTAGACGCTTCGTCTGTACGGCAGTTTCCGTACAGACGGCGGATCTGTTGGCGAGCCCGGGTCGCAGTTCGACCCCGGGGCGTGACACCAGAGTCCGCCTCTCCCCCACATCACTCCAATATAGCGGTGATCGACATTTGCGTCCATACAACGCTTCAAATGGAGCCATTCGAATGCTTGCTTGAAAGCTGTTGTTGTACGCAAACTCAGCCAGTGATAAGTGTCGAATCCATCCACCGCCGAAATCTAGGACACAAGCCCTCAGCATATCCTCAAGGATCTGAATCGTCCGCTCTCACTGTCCATCAGTCTGTGGGTGGAAGGCTGTACTGAATCTGAGCTGAGTCCCCAAGGTAGTCTGTAAACTCCTCCAGAATCGCGAAACAAACCTCGGGTC
This sequence comes from Tillandsia leiboldiana, assembly GCA_029204045.2. Taxonomy (NCBI): domain Eukaryota; kingdom Viridiplantae; phylum Streptophyta; class Magnoliopsida; order Poales; family Bromeliaceae; genus Tillandsia; species Tillandsia leiboldiana. The sequence goes on along the minus strand of JAQNDB010000033.1, from coordinate 35,216 downwards.
TCTATCTGATACTATAGAAGCTGGCACTCCATGTAATCTCACTATCTCATCCAAATATAACTGGGCTAGTCGCTCGAGTGGCCAAGTAGTCTGTGTAGGTAAAAAGTGCGCTGACTTGGTAAGTCGGTCCACAACTACCCAGATAGCATCTGCACCTCCCTGTGCCCTCGGCAACCCGACCACAAAATCCATAGTAATGTGGTCCCATTTCCACTCGGGAATCGGGAGACTCTGTAGCTTGCCAGCTGGCACTCGATGCTCAGCTTTTACCTGCTGACAAGTTAAACACTGCGACACAAACCTCCCAATATCCCTTTTCATGCCATTCCACCAGAAGTGTGCCTTGAGGTCCTTATACATCTTAGTCCCCCCAGGATGAAGGGTATAAGGTGTATAATGGGCCTCCTTCAATATCTGTTCTCTGATCTCAGCATCCACTGGCACACATGCTCGGTCCCTGTACCTCAGTACTCCCGAAGCATCCACTGAAAAATCCCCTGATCGAACACTCGGAATCTGATCTCTAATCCTGGTTAAATGGGGGTCCTCGCTCTGTTTTTCCCGGATCCTCTCCAGCAGAGTGGGCTGCACGAACAAAGACATCAGTCTAGCAGAGACCCCAGGGGATACAACCTCTATCTCGAGCCGTCTCAATTCCTCTAACAGTGGCGCCTGATTTGTAATCAACATGGACAAACTCTGTACTGCTCTCCGGCTTAATGCGTCAGCGACCACGTTAGCCTTGCCTGGGTGGTAAAGGATGTCCACATCATAATCCTTTAGTAGCTCTAACCATCTGCGCTGCCTCAAATTCAGTTCCTTCTGCGTGAACAGGTACTTTAGGCTCTTGTGGTCGGTGTAGATCTCACAATGATCCCCATATAGGTAATGGCGCCAAAGCTTCAGTGCAAACACCACGGCAGCAAGTTCCAAGTCATGGGTAGGATAATTCTTCTCGTAATCCTTAAGCTGTCTCGATGCATAAGCAATTACCCTCCCTTCCTGCATCAGCACGCATCCAAGCCCACTGTGCGATGCATCACTGTAGATCACATATCCTTTCCCCATAACAGGGAGGGAAAGGATAGGAGCGGTCATCAATCTATCCTTTAGCTCCTCAAAGCTCCTCTGGCAGTCCTCACTCTAGATAAACTTAACTCCTTTACGCGTCAACCGAGTGAGGGGTGTGGAAAGCTTCGCAAAGCCTTCCACAAACCGACGATAATAACCAGCTAACCCCATGAAGCTGCGCACCTCACATACAGTCGTCGGTCGGGGCCAATCTCGAACTGCCTCAATCTTCGCCGGGTCTACTGCTACACCGGCGGCGGAAATCACATGGCCCAAGAAAGCTACCTCCCGAAGCCAAAACTCGCACTTTGACAGCTTGGCATACAACTTCTTATCTCGTAGAAGTTGTAGCACAGTCCTCAAGTGCTCCACGTGCTCGGCCTCGCTTCGGGAGTAAATAAGGATATCATCAATGAACACCACCACAAAACGATCCAGAAAGGGCCGAAATATCCTGTTCATCAAGTCCATAAAGGCGGCAGGGGCATTAGTCAATCCAAACGGCATAACTGAAAACTCGTAATGCCCGTACCGTGATCTGAAAGCAGTCTTAGGAATATCCTCGGCCTTCACCTTCAGTTGGTGGTAACCAGACTGTAGATCAATTTTGGAAAATACACAAGACCCTTGCAGCTGATCAAAGAGATCATCGATGCGCGGCAGAGGGTACTTGTTCTTAATGGTCACTTTGTTCAATTCCCTATAGTCCACACACAACCGAAGTGACCCATCCTTCTTTTTCACGAATAGCACCGGTGCTCCCCAAGGCGACACACTTGGTCTAATAAAGCCCTTATCCATCAGGTCTTGCAGCTGTGCTTTAAGCTCTCGCAGCTCAGCCGGTGCCATCCGATAAGGAGCCTTAGAGATTGGCGCAGTTCCTGGAACTACGTCAATCACAAACTCAATCTCTCTGTCTGGCGGCATACTAGTCAGCTCAGGTGGAAAAACATCCGGAAACTCGCGGGCAATAGGAATATCCCCGAGTCCCGGTGTCGCCGTAGGCCCCTCAACAACACTAGCCAAAAAGGCTACACATCCTCGATGAATCATCCGCCTCGCTCGGGAAGTCAAAATCATAGAGGCAAAGAAAGCACTCTGACATCCCCGATATACAAACATCTCCTGGCCTGGCTCTCTAAAAGTGACAGTCCTCGCGGCACAATCAATAGTCGCGAAAAACTGAGCCAGCCAGTCCATCCCAAGAATCACATCAAAGTCCCTCAGCTGTCTCAAGACCAACAGGTCTGCTGGCATAATCCAGGACTCGATCTGTATCGGGCAGGACCAACAACACTCCTCCACGTGCAAAGTGTGTTCGGGAATCTGAACCTCTCGTGCACGTGGCAAAAATCCTACCTCTAACCCATGTAATGATGCAAAAGATCTACTAATGAAAGAATGCGATGCTCCAGTATCAAATAAGGTACGAGTCCTAATGCCAGAGAGTAAGGTGATACCTGCCACCACATGGTCCGCTACTGAAGAATCCTCTACCTGTGCAGCATACACTCGCCCACTCTGAGCTGGAGGGCGATAATCGGTGGGATGGGAAGAAGATGGCTTGCTCGCTAGAGCATAAGGTCGCTGAGCCGTCGACCGCTGCTGCGATGATGCTGGGGCAGATGCTGAAGAAGGAGCGGCTGAAGTCGAAAAGGGGCACGCAGCTCGAATGTGCCCTGGCTGTCCACATCCGTAGCAGCGACCCCACCGCTGGTCGCAAGTGCCGGGGAAATGCGGACCTCCACAGAAGATACAACTTCTGGGAGCCCGTGACTGTCGGGACTGCTGCTGCTGAGACTGTCGCTGTCGCTGCGGCTGCCGCTGAGACCCGCGCTGCGACGAATGAGATCCTTGCTGCTGCTGCTGCGGGGGCCTCTGGGACCCACTAGGCCCTCGCCGCTCCGAACGCCCACGGCCTGGGAACTGAGGCGGTGGCGGTCGGGGCGGCCTCCAAGTACTGGCCTGTCCCCCCTCGTCATGGGCTGGTCGCTTTCTGTCGGAGCTCTGAGCGACCGCGGCCCTCTGTCTGGCCACCACCAGATCACCTCTCTCCACCCACTGTGCATGCTCTGCGGCTGCCTCCAGAGTCTGAAATCTCTGAGCATGCACCAGTGTGTAAATCTCTGGACGGAGGCCTCCCTCGAACAACTCAACCTGGTGCGGACCATCACGAGCGACGAAGGGCACACAGTTCAGCAACTCCGTGAACTCCTGGAAATAGGCATGAGCCGATCGATTGCCCTGCTGCAGGTTCTTCAAGTCGTCCTCCAACTTCTTCTTCACACTGGTCGAAAAATAGGTGTCCAGCACCATCCGTCGGAACTCCTCCCAAGGCAGCTGCCGAGTAATCCGGAACTCCAGGGGCTCTACCCGCTGCCACCAAAAATCAGCATCTCCGTCCAAACAGTGCACCGCCATGTGCACTCGATACCTCGGGTCGATGAAGAAGTCCCGAAAAAGCTTCTCCATCGCAGAAAGCCATCTCCCAACAGCCCAGGGCTGCGCATCCCGCCCTGAGAATCTAGGGGGTCCCCGCTGAACAAACTTGGAGAGTTTGTTAGCGATATCCTGCTCCTCCTCCGCAGTCAAAGGCTGAATAGCTCCAGGAGCCCCGCTACTCGAAGATGGCGCTGACGGCACGAAAGGTGCAACAGGGACCACAAGGGCCTCAGGAACAGCTGGGGATGGTGCCTCTCTCTGGGCAAGGAGCTGCTCAAACCTCTGCTCCTGGCGGCGCTGACCCTCCGCCAATTGAGCCACCAAGGCCCTCAACTCAGTAAGCTCGGGAGGTGTAGGCTGCCCTGGCTCATCAGGGGGTAACGGGACACCCCGAGTAGGGATCCGACGTCGGGGAGGCATCCTGCCACAAGAAATCACGAATAAGTAACATAACCCCACACGACCCAATCTAGCGAAAGTCAAAGACATCCCCCAATTTCTGCGACTTTATGTTGTCTGCAGCCAACATAACGGTCCACCAGAAATTGGGTATGTCGATCCCTCTTCACTCACTGGAAGAGTCCAAAAAATAAATCAACGACTTTCGCGAAGTGTCACGCCTCTCGCGCCCTATCATCCTAGGGTCTGCCAAAAGCCTAGGGTTTCCTAAGTCCCAACTGACCTATCCCTAAGCTCTGATACCAACTTAATCTGTCACGCCCCGGGTGTAAACCGGAACCCGGGCCCGCCAACAGATCCGCCGTGCACACAGAATTTTCTATGTGCACGAAGCGCTGGTAACCTGCTCAGATATATAATATACAATAAAAGAGCATAAACAGAGCTGAACTAATAAAACTAAAAGTAATCTCAGACTGAAATAAGCTACAAGCAGAAATAAAAGTACAATATACTCCCAGCTCACCAAAAATATACAACCAGCTGGCCAAAGCCAGACCCAAAAGGAAACTACTGAAGTCTGAGATACAAAAGGGGTACAATAAAAACCTCGCTAGTCTCTCACTTGGGGTAGACGATCTAGCTAGTCGGCGATCCTCTTACCTCGATCTGCCGCTGAAGGCCCAGCAGCTCCCACAGATGACTCTGCAAAACAAAGGGGAAAAGGACAGGAAACAACAATGGGGGTGAGAACTACTAGATAAACCAGTAGCCTCCCCTAGCGGGTAAAACCTCTAATGCTGACGCACCCACTAGGAATAAAGAGGCAAAAGGAAGAACAGTGGTATGCAATAAAGACTGCTGAAACAGGAACTACCACTACTATGCCTCTAAATGCAGTGCCCAAAAGATAACTGTATATATGCTACTATAAAGCTGACTGCCCAAAGAAACCCAATCAGAGGGCCAAGAAATACTGGCACTGCCTGCTCTGTCATCACTCACAACTCACCAACTGACCGGCACCCATCACGGTCAAAAAGCCTACTCCGGAGTGGCACTCGAGGGGAGCGACCCACACGAGTAAAGTATCTCTGTATCAATCATCTCTGTAACCGATGTCTCACAATAGCAGGACTGGATCATGACCATGATCAAAGTGGGAATACTCCATCCACTAATGCAACCCTGATCCCCAATCTGATGTGATAATAACATCCGGTCAACCGCCCAAAATTCGCGGTTGCCACTATCTCCCACAATCCCCAAGAAGAGTCTAAACTGTCCCAGACTCAAGATCCAACTACACTATCTCAAGATCCCGATCTGACTCGACCGTCATGCATCGTTAGAGAAGAATAACAATAAAACATGTTTTCTCCTAAGTCAAATCCCATGGTATAGTGCTGCAGTAAAATAGTGGCTTAACTAGTTGTCCAAATAAGCATGCAAGTGTTTTCTTTTAAAGAATTTCAAAAAAATGACTAAGGTTTCATATGAAGGATCATTTTAAAATAATATTGGGTTACTTATTTGCATGCGGTTTAGGATATAGCAAATGTCCAACTTTATTGTCCCAGATTTATCATATAGAAGCTATCAATTAATTTAGGGGGGCCCAATGCAATAGGTTCATATACCACAAGTTATCTATCACATGTATAATTTGGAAACTCCACTATTCCTAGTGTGCAAGTCAACAAAGAGGGAAACGCAACCACCCACCTCGAAAAGCGTGCACAATACACCCAGAAAATACCCGCTGTCCTCTAAACACACCGTCAGCTGAAACAGTATCCTACAACATCACACAAGTGTACACGGTGTAAAAACTACAAGTTCCAAACACAAATTGCTGTTTTTACAATCAGCAAAACGAAGAATTTCACCTCTGTCTCGAGCTCCTAAAATCTCAAAAAAATCACAGTTGCGTTCCTCGCGAAAAGTAGCCCAAAATCGACTCTTGAATCGCCTCGATCTGATATTCCTACGCTGAGAAACAATTCGTCGAAGTCGCCGCTGTCCAAAAACCCAAACAGCAAAAGAGGGGGTCAAAACACCTCGGGAATCGTGCCAAGGAATCGGAATCCAGAGAAACCACCAACACGGAAAACGAAGCCCTACCTCTTAGGAACACACTGGCGAAGAAATCGTCGAAAGAGGACTCCTATACTGCGCAGGGGACTCCTCGGACTGAAATGCGACGATAACGGGCCAAGATTGGGGAAAAACGAGGCACACTGTAAAATCCGGATCGCCGCTGTTGAACTTCCAGAAAATCTGGGAACGCACCACGAGGTTTAAAATAAGAAGATGAAAAACTTCTCTTAAGGCCCCTCCCACAGATTCTCTCTCTATCTCTCGGAAAACAGAGAAAAAGAAGGGAGGGGAGGCCTTTAAATAGGCCCACAAAAACAATTGGGATAATACCCAACGTGTCCCCAGATTCGGGCTGCTACAGTGTGGCCCGGCACTTTCGGGCGGCTACAGTGCGGCCCGGCCCAAGGATTTCCGGGCGCGCACAGTGTAGCCCAGCCCAGCCCATCCCGCGCACGGGATCCAGCCGCGTCCAACCGGCCGTCCGACCCGGCCAAGGGCCCGACACGTGTCCGCCGAACAGGCGGCAGCCGTGCGAGCCCAACGGGGAGGCGCCACGTGCCCCCCTCCCCTGGTCAGCACGCGTGCGGCGCCAGCCACTGGCGTGGTGCCACGTGGGGCGGCGCCGCCCCCCCGACACGGGTGCCGGTCGGTCAACGCGCCGCCCACGTGCGCGTACGGCCGCAGGCGCGGGCCCGCGGGTGCACCGCGCGCACCTGCGCCGTCCAACCCGGGGCTGCCACGTGGCGCGCCCCGGTCCACCGTGCACCGCGCATAGCCCCGCCTCTGCCCGGCCTGCCCGCGCTACCCGCGCACGCTCTCGTGCGCCGCGCGCGCTACACCGGCCCAACCAGCGCCTGCCACGTGGCCCGCCGGTCCACCGTGCACTGGCGGTCCACCCCGTGGACCGAGAGCCGTGCGCCGGCCCAATAAGAGCCTGCCACGTGTCCCCGGCCGGTCCACAGCTCCCCCCGTGCACCAATTTGCGCAGAAAACTTCCGGGGGTCCGTTTTTGGGCATCCGGACTCCAAATTAAATAAGTAAATAGCCGTTTTCAAGCGTTTTTCCGCGCTGAATTCAAATACGGCCTCCGATTAGCCTGATTCCACTCCTAAACTTTGGCAAAGACAGCCGAAGGTCAGGCTTGCTCCCAAATCCTCTCTGGTTCCAAACAACATATCACTTTGACATGTTGGGGCCCCACACACCAATAATAGGTGTTCTACACCCCGAAACAGGGGCAAAACCACCAAAAAACCTAGGACACTACACTTTTCCTACTAATCAAGTTTCTTCCAAGTCTTCTTCTAAGCTTACAGGTATTGCGTTCAAATCAACAAAGGAAGAAGATGGCGTATCAAGTTCCGACGATGAAATCTCTTTTGCCGATTTTGAAGAACAATTGGCGCGGATCGTAAAGAAATTTCGTCGGAAGTTTTGGAAGAATCGAACCGATGGATCTTCATCCACGAAATCTTCTAAAGGATCATCGGGTTCTAAATCCTCTAACCTCAAAAGCTTTGCAAAACCTTCTAAAGAAAAAGAAAAAGATGATTTCGAAGGGGAAATCCAATGCTATCGATGCAAAGGCTATGGCCATTTTTCAATGGATTGTCCTTCTAAGAAATCATATAAAAAGAAGGCTTTGCAAGCGAAAACTTGGGACGATTCTACTTCTAATGAATCAACCTCAAGTAAAGAGGAAAAAGAAAAAATCGTTGCTTCTCATGCATCTCATTTTCCCTCTTCTAATAATTGTTTATCATCTTTAGTCACTGACTCTACTCCTTTGATTTTGTATGAAACATCAACAACCGGCGGAGAGTCATCAAGTGAGGGGGAGTCGGACGAGGAAGAACTCGTTGAGGCATATCAACAACTTCTTGCGGAATCTAAGAAGATGGCCAAACATATCAAGAAGTTGAGGAAGCAACGACTTGAGAATCAAGACGAGAATCATGCTTTAAAGATCAAACTTCATGATCTCGAGGAGGAACGAGAGCTTTTATTGAATAATAATAAAATCCTCCAAGAAAAGATAAATCAATCGGAAACGGTCGTTAATTCCCATATTAACAAGATTGATTTTCTTGAAAAGCAGTTTGAGGAAATTCATGTCACCAATCAAGCATTGACCAAGCAAGTTCATCAACTTAAATCCGACATACAAAGGATTTCAACCGGTTCCAAGAAACTTGAATGTATGTCCGGATTAGGTCAAACAAGCAAGGTTGGTTTGGGATTCAAAAAGAACCAAACTGTGAAGGCTTCAAGTTCCACAACTAAATTGAAAGGAAGAACTTGTCACCTATGTGGACTTGAAGGACATTTGGTGAAGGATTGCCCGAAAAAGAGAAAGAAAAATTCTTCGGCAACTTCATCTACGGAGCGAACTCAACGGAATCAAAAGACACATCAAGTCAAAGGAGTTCACTCAACCCACCAAAGGTCCGAGCCACATCATCAATCATACAAGTGGATCACTGCGAGGCAAAGACCTAAGGTGGATCAACAGTCAAAGCGGACAACCCCCGGCCACAACGAATCAAGACAACCCAAAATCCAGCGATTTTGGATTCGGAAAGGTGATATCTTTCCTTGTCTTAAGTTCTAATTAGCTTATGACTGTATGTAATGCTTTGATCGGTTTTTCTTTCATATTGTTCTTGATCTTTGCATTACATGTTTTCAATGCTCTTCGTTTTTATGTTTTGTTTTTAAACAAAAGGTTTTTAACGAACAAGTGCATTGAATAAAAAAAAAAAAAAAAGGGTTTTCACTTTCATTCACTCCAAATTAATTTTATATGGATTATCAACTTTACTTCATAATCATAATCTTGAAGATACTTCATTATAGGAGTTTTTGATATTATAAGCATCAAATTTTAGAAATCATGTGTGATCTTCAGATGCTTAATCTATCTCGGTTGTGTGAGTTCTTTGTGATAAACATGAGACAACCGATTGACTAAAATTTGGGATTTAATTCTTTCACGTAAGAGATTGCCTTCTTACAAGGATAAATAATTGAATTAGGAAAGATGTGGAAAGAGTTACATCCGAAAGGAGTGTGAAAACTACCACCACATGCTGGAAAGAGCTGCCACCCCGGTCGTCCGGTTTGTGTGTGAAGCTACCACATGTTATGGATGCTTGATAGTATTTTATGAGAAAATCTTTAGTTGAAGCATTTGGAGATTTATATGCAAAACTCTTATATTTTGAACAATCTCCTGGTTGGTATAAGGTGGAATAGTTGAAAGATGCTCAAAGAGCCACCCTTAGGTATTTTAGTGCTTATCTCAAATTTGAAAGGGTGGAATTCAAGATTGATGTCGTTTGGAAATCTCCATATGTCATCTTTGTAAATCCGTTACATCTTGATAGACTTTGGATCTCAAGATTATTTTTGATGACTTGTGTTTGATGAATATAACATGAAAAACGGTTTATAATGTTTTACCTTTATTTTTCATGATTTTGGAGTAAATCTTTTTAATTTTGTGAAATTAATTGGATTGAATGACATCTGTGTGAATTCACTGTTTAAAGCACTTAAATTGATTTCTTGATGGAATACAAATCGGTATTTGAAAAGATTCTAAAATCTGGATTTGTTTCAAGAAATTATTTGATTTTTGCTTTCTGGTACAGGTACGGAATCTGTATTTTTGTTATATACCAGAACTGAGCTTTTATCTCTCTTTCTCTATGAACTAATATTGTTAGTGATTTCCTTTTGTCTAGTATGTTCACTGTTTGACAATTTGTGACAAAAAGGGGGAGAAGAGAAATGACGGAGATGAGATCATCAAGAGAGGACAAACGAATCGAAAATTGAAAAATGGGGGAGAACGGAAAATGATGATCGTACCACAAAGGGGGAGAACATAGATGCTCAAGAACATGGAGAACATGTTAGAGATGCTCAAGATAGGGGGAGACAAAGAAAAAATTGAAAGAGCAGAAAAACAAAAGAACCAAAAGGAAGACGGATCAAATGTAGGATTTTAATTTCTAACGACTAACGTTTGATTTTGTTTGGAGTTTTGTTTTGCAGGAATTACATCACTTTAAGACTCCAAGTCCTAAGTCATAGAGTATGTTCTAGGACTGTTTGGTTCAAATGTAATTTTGTATTTATTGGATCTTTCACGCAAAGAAAATCAATGTTTTGGTGATGACATTGAGTTTCGATTTTTTGGTTTAAGATGAGTGACTTGAGCGCTTTTATGTATTTTTGGGTTTTGTCACGAAATTGCCAAAGGGGGAGATTGTTACAGCTTTTTGGTATTGGCACATTTCGTGAGTCATGTCAGTGAGTTGAGTCGGAGTCTTAAAGGGATCAAATTGTCAATCAGCATTCAAAGACTTAGAGAAGATTCAACAAGAGCTCAAGTTGACACTCAGTGTCTTGAGTCTTGAAGATTGAAGTTGAAGATTTGTGGATCAGTTACATCAATCTCAAGAAGAATGTATTCAAGAGGATCAGGTATGTTTAACTAAATAATTGTGGTGATCCGAATACTTTCTTATAGTGTAGAAACACTTGGATGAACTTTTAATTGCATAATAATCAAAAACTGGTGTTCGGACATGTTCAGGATCCGGATCAGAGCCAACGATCCGGATCCCGAAGGTTGTTGCTTCATACAAGACTTCGATCCGGATCCATGCAATTTCCGATTCGGATCCCGAATGTTAAGTTTTCTGATTTGTATGAACGATCCGGATCGGGCAATGCGATCCGGATCCCGAACCATGGTATTTCTGGAATCGTCAATCTCGTTACGACGATCCGGATCGCAGTAAATCCGATCCGGATAGCCGTCCTGAAAATTTCCAGATAAGGTATGTTTTTGATTCTTATCTCTTTCCAAAGGTTTCTAAACTATAAATAGACACTTAGGGTTTCTCAAAAACTGGGGAGCTACGGCCGATCATTTTATAAAACACTTGAGAGCAACCCTAGAGGCTAGGTTTTCTTTGTTCTTCTTAATAGCCTCTTTTAGGTCAATTCGATGGTTCTTTCAAGAACATATCTTTTGTCGAATTGATCTAATCTTTGCTTAGAGATTTCTTCTACGGTTCCTCAATGAGAATCTAAGCAAAGGATCACCATCGAAGTCAATATTCTTATCGACTGAGTTTGCGTCGTGGATTCGACGTGGCATCGTGGATTCGGTGTGCTAAAGGCGTTTCGTGGATTCGAAACGTGTGCTCGTGGATTCGAGTGGCGTTCGTGGATTCGAACGTGTGCAGTGGGCGTGCAAAATCGGTGGAGCGCGAGGTCCAAGAAATTGAAGGAGGGGTTAAATCCGTGGAGACGGTAATCACCTTGTTATTCTTCTTTTCTTAGGGATTGTTATTGCGCGGATATCCAACCGGTCAGCGCAAGGTCCGAAGAAGCTGAAGGAGGGGTTGAGTCCGTGGAGTCGGTAATCACCTTGTTATTCTTCTATTCTTAGTGGATTGTTATTGCGTGTTGGTCCCGTGGTTTTTCTCCTGGATTGGAGTTTCCACGTAAATCTCGGTGTGCTGTTTTTATTTTCCGCATTGGTTTTTATTTTGCACTGAGATTGAGTTTTTAAGTATTACACCTATTCACCCCCCCTCTAGTTGTTTGATAGTACCTATTTAGATCCTTGTGGATCCTATAAAAACCTACAACTTGGAATCGAAGAACCTGAGTTAAAAAGGCTCCAAATCGATTGTTTTCTTGAGAGAGAAGCTCTAGAGACTTAAGAACAAAAGATTGTAGTAAAAAGAAATCAAAACCCTTTTGTTCTATATAAAACCCTAGCCGCGGTCCGGATCGGATCGTGAATCCAGTCCGGATCGGCTACCTGCAGGAAATTCCTGCGTTCGGGATCCGGATCGGATTGTCCAGTCCGGATCGGCTCCAAACTTTTTCTTCAGAAAAGTTCCAAAAAAATTCTAGAAAATTCAGAAAAAGATTGTAAGCACTTATACATGTCAACTTTAAATGAAAATCATCATTTCATAATAAAAGAAATAGATTATGCAAAATCTATCAAGAATATACAAATAATGAAATGAAAATTCATAAAAATTAAATCCCTTAAAGTTGAACAAGTTCAATTACATCTATCATGATCTTATGAGTAATGCCTTTATCAAATCATCAATTTGGTAAAGAAAATGAAATACCAATATCAATAGATGTTTGAAATCCCAGATAAGTTAGATAATATATCTAGTCAAATTATTGTAAGGAGTGGCTCTTTGAGCATCTTTCAATAAAATCCCCACCTTATACCAACCTTGGAATTTGACAGAGTCAAGTATTCCAAAAAGCATTTTATCTAATCAACTCGAAAAACCATGCTTGGTATACATGTGGTAGCTGCACACAGTACTCGGACGACCGAGGTGGTAGCTCTTTCCTCCATGTGGTGGTAGTTTTCACACTCCTCATTGGGATGTAACTCTTTCCACATCTTTTGAGCATAACAATTTTCATTAACTCCCCCTCAAATGGCTATCAATTATTTAAAATATAAAGTATTCAACCAAAAATTGATCTCAATTTCATACTCGACTCAATTGTCAAATAAGATACAAACTAAACCAAGAGATCATTTAAGAGAGAAATTGACTTTGATCAAAACAAAGATGACTTAATTGACATAAATGATCATTGCATCAAATGAATTATTATGATATCCAAAGCATAATAAATTTCTAAATAAATGAAAGGATGCAATTAAAGTCAATAATTCTAATGCTCAATTAATGTTCTATGTACAAACATAGATAATGAACAAAAACACAAAACAAAACCTAAACTAAGCAATGATTTCAAAAAGGAATTATTTCAAGGAAAGCATTCCAATTGCCTTACGCAAATGAATAAATCGTTTTTGATCCAAAGGTTTTGTTAAGATGTCAGCTAATTGATCCTCAGTTGAAATGTAAGAAGTTTGAAGAATATTTGATTCAACTAGCTCTCTTAGAAAATGATATCTAAGTTCAATGTGTTTTGTTCTCGAGTGCAACACAGGATTTTTAGAAATATTTATAGCACTTGTGTTGTCACAAAGAATCGTTACCGAAGTTGCTGAAATCCGGAAGTCGCTCAACACACTTTTCATCCAAATGAGTTGGATTGAACAATTACCTGCTGAAATATATTCCGCTTCGGCAGTCGAGAGTGCAATGCAGTTTTGCTTTTTACTATGCCATGCAACAAGGCAATGGCCAAGATAAAAACATGCACCACTCGTACTCTTCCGATCATCCACAGATCTTGCCCAATCGGCATCTGAATATCCTATAATGTCAAGCGTTGTTCCCATAGGATACCAAATTCCGAAATTCAAAGTTCCTTTGATGTACCGGATGATCCTTTTCACCGCTATCAGGTGAACCTCCTTTGGTGCTGATTGATATATCGCGCAAATCCCAACACTAAAGGATATATCCGGGCGACTAGCCGTGAGATAGAGTAGACTTCCAATCATGCTGCGATAAAGCTTCTCGTCTACACTCTCACTAAGAGATTCACTCCCTAATCCCTTATTGCTAGTTCCCATAGGAGTTGGAAAATCTTTGGAGTTTTCTAAATCGAATTTCTTCACCAACTCCCTTGCATACTTGGATTGACACAAATGGATGCCATCAACATTTTGTTTCACTTGCAATCCAAGAAAGTATGTCAGTTCGCCCATCATTGACATCTCAAATTCGCTTTCCATGGTTTCCGCAAATTTAGAAGCATCATTATCTCTTGTTGCCCCAAATACAATGTCATCGACATAGATTTGTGCCACAATGAAATTATCCTGATAATGCTTCAGAAAGAGAGTCCGGTCTGCTCCCCCTCGAGTATATCCCTTTTCTAATAGGTGCTTTGTCAACCTTTCGTACCACGCTCGCGGTGCTTGTTTTAGACCGTAAAGAGCCTTTTTCAAACGAAAAACATGGTTAGGTTGTTTACAGTCTACAAAACCTTTCGGTTGAGCCATATAAACTTCCTCGTTTAAAAACCCATTTAAAAATGCGCTCTTAACGTCCATTTGAAAGAGTTTGATTTTAAAATGACAAGCAAATGCGAACAAGATTCTAATCGACTCGAGTCGAGCTACCGGGGCGAATGTTTCATCAAAGTCTATACCTTCAATTTGTGAGTAGCCCTGAGCAACTAGAGGTGCTTTGTTCCTGATGATGGTACCATCCTCGTTTTTCTTATTCCTGAAAATCCATTTAGTACCAATCACGTTGTGTTGCTTCGGAGGCTTCGTTAATTCCCAGACTTTGTTTCGTTCGAACTGATGGAGCTCTTCCTGCATTGCTTCAATCCAGTAGTCATCCTGAAGAGCTTCATCAATGTTCTTTGGTTCTAACATGGAGACATAACATGCAACTCCACAAACCAACTGTCTCCGAGTCCTGACTCCTTCTTGTGGGTCTCCAATAATATTAGATTCCAGATGATTCTTGGAGATGCGTAATGTTTGTGGTAACGGAGTACTCGGAGGTACATGTGATGATTCCTGCACATCAGATAAACTAGAAGAACCATTAGATGCATCAACATTATCGAAAGAGTTATTACGAGAAGATGCATTTACAGGAGAATCATCATCTAGAGACATATCAGGGGTAGATTTATCAGATGCAAAGTGAAAAGCTTCATCTACTTTAACATTTATAGATTCTACCATCGTTTTAGATTCCAAGTTAAATACCCGATATGCTCTACTGTTTGTAGAATAACCCATGAAAATCCCTTCATCACTTCGAGAGTCAAATTTTCCAAGATTTTCGCGGTCACGTAAAATGTAACAACGACTCCCAAAGATATGAAAATATTTGATATTAGGTTTTCTACAAAACCACAGCTCATATGGTGTATTTAAAGTTCCTGGGCGCAAATACACTCGATTAATTACATAGACAGCGGTGTTCACAGCTTCAGCCCAAAAATATAACGGTAAATTCCGGTTATGAAACATCACACGCGCCATCTTTTGAACAACCCTGTTTTTGCGCTCGACTACACCATTCTACTGAGGTGTATAGGGTGCCGAGAATTCATGTTTTATGCCATTGAAAGTGCAAAAATCAATGAATTTAGAATTAATGAATTCTCCACCTCTATCACTTCGAACACGAACGATCTTTTAATTTCTTTCATTCATAATACGATGACAAACCTCATGAAAAGAGTCGAAAGTATCTGCTTTCTATTTTAAAAAAATTACCCATGAATACCTAGAGAAATCATCAACCAACAGAAAAATATACTATTTACCTCCCAAAGATGGTTGACGAGTCGGCCCCATTAAGTCCATGTGCAATAATTCCAAGGGCCGATTGGTACCAACGTGGTTCAAGTTCTTGTGTGCAGCCCTTGATTGTTTTCCCTTTTGACAACCACCACACACAATGTTTTCTTTAAATAAAAGTTTAGGAACCCCCTTAACCACGTCTTTATTTGAAATCCTTGCTAGTTCTTTAAAATTAATGTGACCTAGTCTTTTATGCCAAAGAGTTTCATTATCCAAAGAAACTAGGTTACATTTTTCAGAAATTTTATTTGAAACAACATAGCAATTATTTTCTGACCTAACCCCTTTCAAAAAGAAAACATGGTTCTTATCAGTTACAATACATTCTATAGAGAAAAAATTAACTCAGAAACCATTGTCACAAAGTTGACTTATACTAATGAGGTTAGTCTTTAGGCCTTCAACAAATAAGACATTGTTCAAAACCGGGCCTTCTGGAATAGCAATTGTTCCCTTTCCAACAATTTTGGAAGAACGACCGTCTCCGAAAACAACATGTCCTCTGGAGATTTTCTCTAAATTTTGAAAGCAGTTTTTGTCACCGGTCATGTGACGGGAACACCCACTATCCAGATACCAAGACGAGTTGTCATAAGCATGTAAAGAAGTATGAACAACAAGACAAGGGAAGATTTCACCTTTGCGCACCCAAACCTTTTTGGACTGCGTCGGCAATGTTCGTGAAGTTATTCTCCTTGGTGAAATCGTTTTTATTTGATTCATCGCTTTTCCTTGACGTCGTCGTCTTGTTTGATGTACTACCAATGTTCTTTCCTTTTAAAAGATACTTCTTTGATTTTCGGGGAGACAACTCATTGGTAGTAGTTGCAAGAGGTGCTTGATTTGTTCGTTTTGCTCCCATCTTGCAATTTCTTCTAATGTGCCCTGCAAAACCACAACGAAAACATACCTTTGTTCTTGATGATCCCGAAGAGGGTGAGGTAGGGTTGTTGTCGTTGTATGCTCTAAATTCCATCGTCGAAGGAGGAGATACCGACTGAGGCACAAAAATTGTTCCACTCGAACTAGGACTGTCTCCAGTTTGAGTGTATCCGAGGCCGAATCGGTTTGTTTGACCAAGACCAAGCATCTTATCCAACTTACTCCTTCCATAAGAGAATCGCTTTAAACCATCTTTGAGTTGGAAAATGGTCTTCGTCATTTCCATTTTCTCCTGTCGGGCCTCGGTATAGAGCTTCAAGAAGTAACCAGCTTTATCAATCATTTTTACATGTTCCTTCTCGAAATGCTCATTTTTCTCTTGAAGTGAAGCATTTGCTTTTATTAGGTTATCCCTTTCCACTTCAAGACTGGTCGAGAGAGAAGTTGTCCTTTTTACTTCTTCTTCGAGATCCTGCAATCTCCCTCTCAACCTCTTGTTTTGCTTAGCCAGTTTCTTTGAATCCCTCAAAAGTTTATGGTAGGCTAGAGCAAAATCTTCACCTTCAGAGTTACTCGATTCGTCGTCCGTTGTAGTTTTTTCAACCTGGGAGGAGTTGGACAATGAATCGAATGTACTTGCCATTAAGCACATGAAGGGTGAAGATGTGGACGCGTGGAACGCCGTTGCGTTATTCTCTTCATCACTTGAAGATGACTCATTTGTGTAGGTTTTTATAATGTAGGATCCACAAGGATCTAAATAGGTACTATCAAACAACTAGAGGGGGGGTGAATAGGTGTAATACTTAAAAACTCAATCTCAGTGCAAAATAAAAACCAATGCGGAAAATAAAAACAGCACACCGAGATTTACGTGGAAACTCCAATCCAGGAGAAAAACCACGGGACCAACACGCAATAACAATCCACTAAGAATAGAAGAATAACAAGGTGATTACCGACTCCACGGACTCAACCCCTCCTTCAGCTTCTTCGGACCTTGCGCTGACCGGTTGGATGTCCACGCAATAACAATCCACTAAGAAAAGAAGAATAACAAGGTGATTACCGTCTCCACGGATTTAACCCCTCCTTCAATTTCTTCGGACCTCGCGCTCCACCGTTTGCACGTCCACTGCACATGTTCGAATCCACGAACGCCACTCGAATCCACGAGCACACGTTTCGAATCCACGAAACACCTTTAGCACACCGAATCCACGATGCCACGTCGAATCCACGACGCAAACTCAGTCGATAAGAATATTGACTTCGATGGTGATCCTTTGCTTAGATTCTCATTGAGGAACCGTAGAAGAAATCTCTAAGCAAAGATTAGATCAATTCGACAAAAGATATGTTCTTGAAAGAACCATCGAATTGACCTAAAAGAGGCTATAAAGAAGATCGATAAAAACCTAGCCTCTAGGGTTGCTCTCAAGTGTTTTCTATATTGATCGATCTTGAACCCACGTTTTTGAGAAACCCTAAACGTCTATTTATAGTTTAGAAACCTTTGGAAAGAGATAAGAATCAAAAACATACCTTATCTGGAAATTTTCAGGACGGCGATCCGGATCGGATTTACTGCGATCCGGATCGTCGTAACGAGATTGACGATTCCAGAAAACCAAGGGTTCGGGATCCGGATTGCAAGGTCCGATCCGGATTGTTCATGCAATTCAGCAAAGTCCCATGTTCGGGATCCGGATCGGAATGGCCTAGGATCCGGATTGAAATTGCCAATAAACTAATACCCTTCGGGATCCGGATTGGATCATCTGATCCGGATCCTGAACATGCCCCATGTCCAGTTTTTGATTTTTATGCAATTAAAAATTCTTCCAAGTGTTTCTACACTATAAGAAAGTATTCGGATCACCACAATTATTTAGTTAAACATACCTGATCCTTTTGAATACTTTTTTCTTGAGATTGATGTAACTGATCCATAATTCTTCATCTTCAATCTTCAAGACTCAAGACACTGAGTGTCAACTTGAGCTCTTGTTGAATCTTCTCTAAGTCTTTGATTGCTGATTGACAATTTGATCCCTTTAAGACTCTGACTCAACTCACTGACTTGACTCACGAAATATGCCAACACCAAAATGCCGTAACAATCTCCCCCTTTGGCAATTTCGTGACAAAACCCAAAAATACATAAAAGCTCAAAACACTCATCTTAAACCAAAAAAACGAAACTCAATGTCATCACCATAACATTGATTTTCTTTGCGTGAAAGATCCAATAAATACAAAATTACATTTGAACCAAACAGTCCTAGAACATACTCTATGACTTAGGACTTGGAGTCTTAAAGTGACGTAATTCCTGCAAAACAAAACTCCAAACAAAATCAAACGTTAGTCGTTAGAAATTAAAATCCTACATTTGATTCATCCTTTTGGTTCTTTTGTTTTTCCGGCTCTTTCAACCTTTTCTTTATCTCCCCCTATCAAGAGCATCTCTAACATGTTCTCCATGTTCTCCCCCTGTCTTGAGCATTTATGTTCTCCCCCTTTGTGATACGATCTCATTAATTTCTGTTCTCCCCCTTTTTGTCACAAATTGTCAAACAGTGAACATACTAGACAAAAGGAAATCACTAACAACATTAGTTCATAGAGAAAGAGAGATAAAAGCTCAGTTCTGGTATATAACAAAAATGCAGATTGCGTACCGGTACCAGAAATCAAATAATTTCTTGAAACAAATCCAGATTTTGGAATCTTTTCAAATATCGATTTGTATTCCGTCAAGAAATCAATTTAAGTGCTTTAAACAATGAATTCAATCCAATTAATTTCACGAAATTAAAAAGATTTACTCCTAAATCATGAAAAACAAAGGTAAAGCATTATAAACAGTTTTTCATGTTGTCCATAAGAACCAGAAAAAGTATGTAAGCACTTTAGCGCATCAACTTTAAACAAAAGTCATCGTTTCATGCAACAAGAAATAGATTATACCAAATCTATCAAAAATAGTCAAAAATGAAACGAAAATTTATGGAAATTAAAACCCTTAAAGTTGAACAACTTCAATCACATCTAACATGATCTTATGCGTAATGCCTTTATCAAATCATCAATTTGGTAAAGAAAATGAAATACCAAGATCAATAGATGTCTAACATCCCAGATAAATTAGATAATGTATCTAGTCAATTTATTGAAGAGAGTGGCTCTTTGAGCATCTTTCATTAAAAATCCCACCTTATACCAACCTTGAAATTTTGACAGAGTCAAGTATTTCAACATGCATTTTATTTAATCAAACTTGAAAAACCTTGCTTGGTATACATGTGGTAGCTGCACACAGTACTCGGACAACCGAGGCGGTAGCTCTTTCCTCCATGTGGTGGTAGTTTTCACACTCCTCATTGGGATGTAACTCTTTCCACATCTTTTGAGCATTTTACATTTCCTTTGACTCCCCCTCAATTGGCTATCAATTATTTAAGATATAAAGTATTCAGCCAAATATTGATCTCGATTTCAAACTCGACTAAACAGTCAAATAAGATAAAAACTATACCAAGAGATCATTGAGAGAGAAATTGACTTTGATCACTTAAAAGATGACTTAATTAACATAAATGATCTTTGCAACATCGAAATATTATGATGTCAAAAGCATAATAGATTTCTAAATGCGTGAAAAGATGCAATTAAAGTCAATATGACCAATGCTCCAAGATTATGATTATGGAGTAAAGTTGATAATCCATATAAAATTAATTTGGAGTGAGTGAACGTGAAACCCATTTTAATCAATGAACTTGTTCGTTAAAAACCTTTTGTTCAAGAACAAAACATAAAACCAAGAGCATTGAAAAAACATGTAATGCAAAGATTAAGAAAAATATGAAGGGAAAACCAATCAAAGCATTACATACAGTCAAAAGCTATTTAGAACTTAAGACAAGGAAAGATATCACCTTTCCGAATCCAAAATTGTCGAATTTTGGGTTGTCTTGATTCACTGTGGTCGGGAGTTGATAGCTTGGACTGTTGATGTCACGCCCCGGGGTCGAAACTGCGACCCGGGCTCGCCAACAGATCCGCCACCTATGCCAAACCCGCATAGGCGAAGCGTCCTACCTGCAAAAAGAACTACAGCTAACAGATATCAGAGCTAAAAGATAAAACTGCTGTAGAATAAAATCAACCACTGTACAACTGAAGATAAAACAACAAGGTCCATCTCCCAAAAATGATAATCATACATTAACCTCGAGTACAAAACTCACAGCTCAACAGGGAGATATCTCAAATAAAACATCAGTGTACAAGCTCTCAATACATCATATCCTCACTACATCAGTCTCTCAAAAGAGGAAATAAATACCAATCTACCGACTATACTGAAGATCTCCTCCAAAGGGGGTACCGCTACTCTCCAAAGATGGGTCTGGATCTAGCTCGCTACTCCCTCACCACGCACAGCAACCACAGAACGGCAACACCCGCCAAGACTCTGCAAAACAAAGAGGAGAAAGGACAAAAGGGGGAAAACCCCCAACGGGCGTGAGAACTACGCAATAAGGGAGTTCTCAGTGGGTATCGCCACTAGGCCCGACGATCTGCCCACCAAGACTACTAGAGGCAAAAGATAACCGATGCAGTAAAACTGAAAGAAGAAGCTGGAAACACTCTACAGCTACCATGCCTCTATCGAAATGCTCAAATGGGGAAACTCTGATGAAGATATGCAACACTCGCACACGAGGTGCTCAATCGACCCAATCGAGCTGACTGCCACATCGGGTCCAGTCAAACCTGCGCCCACCTACAACCACCTCCCGCTGACGGGCAGGAATTACGTAGGGCGTCCAAACGGACTAACTCGCTATTGAGTAGTGGCTCGTGCAGGCTATAGTCATAATCCATGCTCTCTCTCTCAGAACGGATAGACTCAAGATGCTCAACCTCTCACACCATGGTCAAAGAACTCACAACGACCACGGGACCACCGTCAAACCCCGACGGTTCCCAACAATACTAGCACTGGTCTAAACACAGCTACTAGACTCCACTCGGTCCCCCAGGCACGAGTGTAACAAAAAGTATCTGCCTGAATAAACCCAATCGATAGACCAGTAATCACTGGTACTGCCTGCTCTGCTGGTACGGTCGCATCCCAAGGTAAGTAACAGATCGGCATCGAACCGTCCGATCGCACACAAAAGTAAGTAACAGACTGGCCTCGATCCGTCCAGTCGCACACTCCGGAGTGGCACTCGAGGGGAGCGACCCACACGAGTAAAGTAACTCTGTCATCAGTATCACCAGTATCAAGTATCACGGTATCGAGTATCTCTGTAACCACTGTCTCATAATAGCAGGACTGGATCAAGACTATGATCAAAGTGGGAAACTCCGTCCCCTAACAAAACCCCGATCTGACGCAATAGTACTCAAAAAGTGGGAAACACCATCCACTAGAACAAATCTGATACCCAATCTGATGCAATAGTCAACATCCGGTCAACCGCCCAAAGTCCGCGGTCACCGCAATAACCCACAACCCACAATTGGGTAAATTAATCAAGATCCGGTCAACCGCCTACTGTCCGCGGTTGCCGCAATAACCCACAATCCACAATTGGGTAAATTAATCAAGATCCGGTCAACCGCCTACTGTCCGCGGTTGCCGCAATAACCCACAATCCACAATTGGGTAAATTAATCAAGATCCGGTCAACCGCCTACTGTCCGCGGTTGCCGCAATAACCCACAATCCAACATCAAGCACACCCTGTCTCTGACCCTAAGGTCCCAGCTACACTATCCCAAACCTCTGCTCGAACCCGAGCAACATGACTCAAAAGTCTAAATAAAAAGGAGAAAGAAAGCAATCATGGTTTCTCCTAAGTCAAATTCCAATATGTAGTGCAGCAGTAAAAGATGGCCTAACTATATGTCCATACACATATGTCCATACAAGCATGCATTTGTCCTCAAGAAGAATAAAGAAAATAAACCTCATGCCAAAATTATCAATGACCATACCTCTCCATAATTCTCAATCCATAATGGCTCCTCAGAGTAGAACCTGCACATAACTACATAATCCTATCCCAATGCATAAACCATCCTCATAAAAGGTTATGTGCTAACATGGCATGATAATTAATCATATAGGGTATCCTTGCCTTAGATAAGCTTCCACTAATCATCAACATGACTATTTGATTAATACCATTGTCATACTGTGAATAATTCACTTGCAATTTCCATAAAATCCTCATTGTTAAACTTACCGATCAATCCCAGCTATTGTACCATTCACCTGCATGCAATGCTAACATATGAAAATTTAGAGAACCGTCCACCGGTTCCGGGAATAAGGCACCCACCTGAAAAGCTGACTGTCCAAAGCCCAACAGCTGAAAACACCAAATAACTCTAATCCCTTGCTCCAATAAGTTCAGCACACCCGTAACACTCCTGGCACAATACAAAGTCCACTAATTACACTAGGCTCCCAATTATAGCACTTAAAACCACATACAACCTCGAATTCTGAACTGTTAAATTATCACCTGCAGATAGTGCCCAAAAAATTCCAATAAAAATATCACAGCAATCCTTGCGTCGATAGCTTCGAAACGGTACCTTGCACGCCCAAATCGGAGTTCGGTAAGTCAAGATAAAAATTCGGCAAGGGGGTACACTCATACAAAAATCTGTGTTAAAACTGTACACTGTTCACTGAGAAAACAGTAATTTTCACCTCTGATGAAATCTCAGAAAAATCCAAGAAAAATACGAGCGCGTTCCTTGCGATCTGTAGATGAAAAAGTTGTATAAGCTCGTTTCCGGCTGACGCTTGTGCGCAAAGATATGGCCAAAACACCTCGATGCTGTCCCACAAAGCCAAACAGAAAAAGGGTCACAGTGTTGCCTCGGGATCCGTGCCAAAAACTAACAACGGGAAAGCGCGATCAATACGAAAGATGAAGCCCTACCTCTTAGGAGTCTGTCGGCGCAAGAATCACAGAAAAAGGAGCTCGGGGTAGCCCAAGGGAGCCAAAACACTGTCGCTGCGCCGAAGAAGAACACTAGAAAGCAACATCGCGCCGCACCATAAAATGGGGAACCTCGGGATTCGTGCCCCCAAAAATCCCAAAACTCTGCAGTAAGATCAAGCACATAGAGGTGAAAAACTTAGCTTAAGGGAGCTCGGGCAGAGGAGGTGTGGTTTGGGAGAAAAAGCCCCAAAACAGAGGCTCGGGCTGCCTTTAAATAGGCTGAGGAAAACAATTGGGATAATTCCCATTAAGTCCGGATTTTCGGGCGCCCGGAAATTTCCGGGCGCGCACAGTGCGGCCCGGCCCACCACTTTCGGGCGCGCACAGTGCGGCCCAGTCCACCACACAGTCCAGTCCACTACTCCCCCGGGCCCCCACTGCACCCGGTGCACCTGCGCCCGCGAATGGCGACGCGACACGTGCCCCGGCAACCCGTGCACCACGCACGTCGCGCCGTGGACCGCGCACGTCGCGGCTGACCCGGGCCGTACGGCCACCTGCCCCGCCGTACGGCCACCTGCCCCGGTCACCCACTCCACCGGTTGCGTGGACCGGGAGCACAACACCGAACCAATCACCTCACGCCACGTGTCCACCCGGTCTACCGTGCACCCGGGCCCAATTTCAGTGGACCGCGCCTGCTGAACCGGCCAACCGGAGAGCGCCACGTGGCCCGCCCCCGGTGCACGACCTCCGCGGTGGACCGCGCGCCTGCCCGCGCGCTCAGCCGCCTGCCCGCGCCCTCAGCCGCCTGCCCGCGGCCGCCAAACGCCTGCCCGAGGCTGCGCCGCCGCCCGCCGACGCTGCCCGCCGCCGCCGGCCGCCGCCGGCGATCGCCGGAAATACTGTTCCGGCATGAACAGTACCCGCAAGCTCAAAAACAGTAAGTAATTAGCCCATCTTGACCGTTTTCGCGCGCTGATTCCAAATCCGGCGTCCATTTTGCCAAATTCCAATCCTATAATTTGCCGGAGGCTCCCGGAAAGGTATTTTTAGTCCGAATTCCGCGCCGGGCCTAAATTTGATATCCACTCCACGCGTAAACTCTTCTAAACATCCGATGGGGTCCCCCGATTACCTACGAGATCCATTTTAAGCCTCGAGTCCATCCCTTGTGTCCAAACTGGCGCGCGAACACCGCCGACATGCCACGTAGGCTTCCAGAAGCTGCTGGTCACACTGTAGAAGCCCTGCAAAGGTCCGGGTCACCACATCCTCCCCCACTAGAAGAAAGTTTCGTCCTCGAAACTAAGGCAACTCCCAAGGAGTCCCAGAAACCAGGGGTCAATACTCAACACCGCCATCTCCAGCTCCCAAGTCACCTATCACTCCCCGTGATTACTCCTCAGCAACAACAACAGCAACAACCAGTACGGCATAGCCCGATTGCGCAATTCCCTCACCTCACGAGTCGGAATTCGCAACGGCGTCCCTCGTACTCCAAACTCTCACAGACCCCAAAAGGAACGAGTCAAACCCGGGCGAGGGGTCCAAAACATGACACTCCAGAGCTGAGACGCAGAAAAACCTCAAAAACTCCAACAAAAGGCGGGGGGAAAAGGAACAAACAGCTTGAGTAACACGCTCTAAAATCACTCCCAAGAGCCAGCTCAACCAAAGCGACCCGAATCACATCCACACAAACACCTGCACAGAAAAGGGGCCCTAACAAGCGGGGGTTCATACTCAGTCACCCTCAAAACTCAACCCAAGCGGATTGCTCAACCGCAGCCTTTCATCAAAAGGGATCCTCAGGGACACAACTCAAACCCTGCACACAAGGATGGCCCCACACAGTGCCAGCTATGGAACCGTCAAACTCGACTCCCAAATAGCTCTTCTGCTCCAGGCATCCGCCACCACAGTGGCTCTGTCGGGTGATACTGGATGCTCACAAAATCCAATGGTGGCTCTACAGCCACTACGGGAGGTATCACTATAACTCACAAATCCATCTCCCACCACTGACTAGGTTAGAATCGGCGCTGGTACCAATCTCATCACCCGGTCATCAAGCTCTGCTGGCACTATCCGGTCCAAAAAACTCCTCACCCCAACAATGACCGTCGATCTCGGCCAGTCTTAAATAGCATCCACTTTGGCCGAATTTCCACCGCCGCCCCTTCGGCTAGAAGAAGTATCCAGGAAGATATGCTCTCGAAGCTAAAACTTGCACCACAACGACATGGCAAAAAGCTTCTTCCCCACAGACCTTGTCACACCATATACAAATGCTGCACAAGCTCTAAACACTCAGGGAGGGGGGTAAAACCAAAATATTCCTGGAGGATGCCGCTATCAAACCGTTCAAGGCCAACTGAAACACAGAATTCCTCAATCTAGAGGCAACAGGGCATTAGTCAATCCATTGGCTTCAACTGTACTCGTAATGCCCCTACTGTGTCCTGAACACCATCTAGACAATGCCCTCAGCTGAAATTCCAATTGGCGCAGGCATCAAAAAATAACTGCCGGAATATAGCTCCTTCAAAAGGTTCTAAATAATACCTGGACCTGCCTGGACTCCAATCCCAAAGGGCTCTCACCGTCGTGTATCAACGACAGTGGCACTAGGTCAAACAGACCCTCTATCCAACAGATCCCGCACCGGTGCGATCAACTCTCCCATCTCTTACCGATAATCCAAGTGGTGCTACTGAGGTTGGCCGCGGTTTCCAGAACCACGTCAACCGCAATCAAACTCTCCCTAACAGGCGGCATAATCATCAACTCGAGTGGACTCACACCCGGGATTTCGCAGCAATAGAAATATCCTTTGGTCCCGGCGCCACCATAAGCTCCTCTCACACAGTCGCTAAACCCTGTGTGCTCGAACAATCTCCCATAACAGCCTCCTTTGTCTGCCTCGCAAAAGTCACAATCAGCACCCTCTCTGCACTTAACATCCAGTGGTGCCGTGCCAACCAATCCCAAGCACTGGGTCAAAACATCGAACTGCCACCCATATCAAGAGGTTTGCTGGTATAACTCATGGTCTCAACGACACTGAACAAAACCCACAAGCCTCCTTCACATGCATAACACCGATGGTATTCTGTACCTCTAGTGCACGTGGTAATAACTCTGCCTTTAGTCCATGCGGAAAGCGAGGTACACTAACTCCGACTGCTGTGATGAAAATCACACCTGCAACAACCCGATCCACTGCCGTGGCGCCCTCCAACCAGGCGGCACAAGCTCATCCACACGATGCAAGCGGTTGTCGCTTAGTCCATCAGAAAATATCCCATCAATCACAAGGGAGCACGACCTCTGTCTCTGCTCACGCTGAGGCAACAGATACGATCCTCCGCAGACAACAAAACCACGCTACCGTTGCGCTACTCTGATATAGACACTGATACTGCCATCGGGGTCCACCCAACCCCTGACGTCTCAGAAATCCACTTGGGTATCATCGTCATACGACCAAGCACGATTGATTCATGCAATTCCTTATACAATTATCCTTACTAAGCTCACCCCTCAATCCCATATGATACAATCAAAATATGCAAGTTATAAATCACAAAGGGTAGAATTCCCTTGGGTAAGCTTTGCATTAACCATCCACAAGGATATCCACCACCCAGGAAAGCTAAACGAAAATGCCTCTGCATGCCGATCTGTCCTCCATCATCTAGCGCCAAGCGCCTCCCTCCAGAACTCGCCTCTAGCGGCAGATCCCCATCCAAGGAACTGCAGTGTCCAGCTCCAAACACAATGCCTACTCCGGCGAGGCATCCACAGTCCAAAACCCGAACATGAGGGACCGAAAAGAAACTAAAGAGTATCCTGGTGCAATCCACTCCCAATCTCACTTATCTTATGTGCCTCGTCCCTCGAAACCTGGAGCACCAGTTCAACAACTGCATAAACTCTCTAGCACAGGGAGGCTCTCAATTGATCACTCCATCACCCCCAACCACGACTCTGCCTCCAAAGGCTCCAAGCTTAATCTTACGAGTCGGGGTGGTTCATCTGCCAAACTGGCTCACTAATCAAACATGCCCCACAGCTCCTCTGCTGTCAACCATCCACCCTACCTCAGGCCTTGGCACTAAACATTGGCACGGAGGGGCCACTCGCTCTATGGCACTACAAAAATCCCTGCCGCTGAGGGTACTACATCCTGGTGGTCTCAGAAGAAAAGTACAGTCGGGCTGCCCACTGCTTCCAGACAACTGCGTCACCAAACTAGCTGCTCACACTGCCGCTGATATGCCTCTGACAATCCTGTCATCTGGGGTTCGGAGTTCTCTGACCTCAATCCCGGGTATCCGGCCCAAAACCAACCGCTCAAGCTCAACTCAACTGCCATGACAGGATGCACAAGGGTCCCAAACCCAGCGTCGGGGAGACACCGCTCGCCACGACGAAACCACAAATCAGCTCACAACAACGCTCGAACCCAATCCAGCGAAAGTCTAGAGCATGTCACCCATTCCATAGCGTTATGTTGTCTGCAGCCAACATAACTACTTAGGAGAATAAACATGCCAATCACTCATCCCGTCCCTCGGGAGAGGTGTAAAACTCAATCACGACTCTCGCTACAAATCACGACTCTCACGAAGTCATCCTAGGGTCCAACCACAAGCCTAGGGTTTCTAAGTCCACCATGACCTACAACCTAGGCTCTGATACCACCTAATCTGTCACGCCCCGGGGTCGAAACTGCGACCGGGCTCGCCAACAGATCCGCCACCTATGCAAAACCCGCCATAGGCGAAGCGTCCTACTGCAAAAAGAACTACAGCTAAAGATATCAGAGCTAAAAGAATAAACTGCTGTAGAATAAAATCAACCACTGTACAACTGAAGATAAAACAACAAGGTCCATCTCCAAAAATGAAATCATACATTAACCCGAGTACAAAACTCACAGCTCAACAGGGAGATATCTCAAATAAAACATCAGTGTACAAGCTCTCAATACATCATATCCTCACTACATCAGTCTCTCAAAGAGGAAATAAATACCAATCTACCGACTATACTGAAGATCTCCTCCAAAGGGGGTACCGCTACTCTCCAAAGATGGGTCTGGATCTAGCTCGCTACTCCCTCACCACGCACAGCAACCACAGAACGGCAACACCCGCCAAGACTTTGCAACAACAAAGAGGAGAAAGGACAAAAGGGGAAAAACCCCCAACGGGCGTGAGAACTACGCAATAAGGGAGTTCTCAGTGGGTATCGCCACTAGGCCCCGACGATCTGCCCACCAAGACTACTAGAGGCAAAAGATAACCGATGCAGTAAAACTGAAAGAAGAAGCTGGAAACACTCTACAGCTACCATGCCTCTATCCAAATGCTCAAATGGGGAAACTCTGATGAAGATATGCAACACTCGCACACGAGGTGCTCAATCGACCCAATCGAGCTGACTGCCACATCGGGTCCAGTCAAACCTGCGCCACCTACAACCACCTCCCGCTGACGGACAGGAATTACGTAGGGCGTCCAACGGACTAACTTCGCTATTGAGTAGTGGGCTCGTGCAGGCTATAGTCATAATCCATGCTCTCTCTCTCAGAACGGATAGACTCAAGATGCTCAAACCTCTCACACCATGGTCAAAGAACTCACAACGACCACGGGACCACCGTCAAACCCCGACGGTTCCCAACAATACTAGCACTGGTCTAAACACAGCTACTAGACTCCACTCGGTCCCCCAGGCACGAGTGTAACAAAAAGTATCTGCCTGGAATAAACCCAATCGATAGACCAGTAACTCACTGGTACTTGCCTGCTCTGCTGGTACGGTCGCATCCCAAGGTAAGTAACAGATCGGCATCGAACCGTCCGACGCACACAAAAGTAAGTAACAGACTGGCCTCGATCGTCCAGTCGCACACTCCGGAGTGGCACTCGAGGGGAGGACCCACACGAGTAAAGTAACTCTGTCATCAGTATCACCAGTATCAAGTATCACGGTATCGAGTGTCTCTGTAACCACTGTCTCATAATAGCAGGACTGGATCAAGACTATGATCAAAGTGGGAAACTCCGTCCCCTAACAAAACCCCGATCTGACGCAATAGTACTCAAAAAGTGGGAAACACATCCACTAGAACAAATCTGATACCCAATCTGATTGCAAATAGTCAACATCCGGTCAACCGCCCAAAGTCCGCGGTCACCGCAATAACCCACAACCCACAATTGGGTAAATTAATCAAGATCCGGTCAACCGCCTACTGTCCGCGGTTCCGCAATAACCCACAATCCACAATTGGTAAATTAATCAAGATCCGGTCAACCAGCCTACTGTCCGCGGTTGCCGCAATAACCCACAATCCACAATTGGGTAAATTAATCAAGATCCGGTCACCCGCCTCTGTCCGCGGGTTGCCGCAATAACCCACCAATCCACATCAGCCCACCCTGTCTCTGACCCTAAGGTCCCAGCTACACTATCCCAAACCTCTGACTCGAACCCGAGCAACATGACTCCAAAAGTCTAAATAAAAAGGAGAAAGAAAGCAATCATGGTTTCTCCTAAGTCAAATTCCAATATGTAGTGCAGCAGTAAAAGATGGCCTAACTATATGTCCATACACATATGTCCATACAAGCATGCATTTGTCCTCAAGAAGAATAAAGAAAATAAACCTCATGCCAAAATTATCAATGACCATACCTGTCCATAATTCTCAATCCATAATGGCTCCTCAGAGTAGAACCTGCACATAACTACATAATCCTATCCCAATGCATAAACCATCCTCATAAAGGTTATGTGCTAATATGGCATGATAATTAATCATATAGGGTATCCTTGCCTTAGATAAGCTTCCACTAATCATCAACATGACTATTTGATTAATACCATTGTCATACTGTGAATAATTCACTTGCAATTTCCATAAAATCCTCATTGTTAAACTTACCGATCAATCCCAGCTATTGTACCATTCACCTGCATGCAATGCTAACATATGAAAATTTAGAGAACCGTCCACCGGTTCCGGGAATAAGGCACCCACCTGAAAAGCTGACTGTCCAAAGCCCAACAGCTGAAAACACCAAATAACTCTAATCCCTTGCTCCAATAAGTTCAGCACACCCGTAACACTCCTGGCACAATACAAAGTCCACTAATTACACTAGGCTCCCAATATAGCACTTAAAACCACATACAACCTCGAATTCTGAACTGTTAAATTATCACCTGCAGATAGTGCCCAGAAAATTCCAATAAAAATATCACAGCAATCCTTGCGTCGATAGCTTCGAAACGGTACCTTGCACGCCCAAATCGGAGTCGGTAAGTCAAGATAAAAATTCGGCAAGGGGGTACACTCATACAAAAATCTGTATTAAAACTGTACACTGTTCACTGAGAAAACAGTAATTTTCACCTCTGATGAAATCTCAGAAAATCCAAGAAAAATACGAGCGCGTTCCTTGCGATCTGTAGATGAAAAAGTTGTATAAGCTCGTTTCCGGCTGACGCTTGTGCGCAAAGATATGGCCAAAACACCTCGATGCTGTCCCACAAAGCCAAACAGAAAAAGGGTCACAGTGTTGCCTCGGGATCCGTGCCAAAAACTCGCAACGGGAAAGCGCGATCAATACGAAAGATGAAGCCCTACCTCTTAGGAGTCTGTCGGCGCAAGAATCACAGAAAAGGAGCTCGGGGTAGCCCAGGGGAGCCAAAACACTGTCGCTGCGCCGAAGAAGAACACTAGAAAGCAACATCGCGCCGCACCGTAAAATGGGGAACCTCGGGATTCGTGCCCCCAAAATCCCAAAACTTGCAGGAAGATCAAGCACTTAGAGGTGAAAAACTTAGCTTAAGGGAGCTCGGGCAGAGGAGTGTGGTTTGGGAGAAAAAAGCCCAAAACAGAGGCTCGGGCCTGCTTTAATAGGCTGAGGAAAACAATTGGATAATTCCCATTAAGTCCCATTTTCGGGCGCCCGGAAATTTTCCGGCGCGCACAGTGCGGCCCGGCCCACCCTTTTTCGGGCGCGCACAGTGCGGCCCGGTCCACCACACAGTCCAGTCCACTACTCCCCCGGGCCCCCACTGCACCCGGTGCACCTGCGCCCGCGAATGGCGACGCGACACGTGGCCCGGCAACCCGTGCACCACGCACGTCGCGCCGTGGACCGCGCACGTCGCGGCTGACCCGGGCCGTACGGCCACCTGCCCCGCCGTACGGCCACCTGCCCCGGTCACCCACTCCACCGGTTGCGTGGACCGGGAGCACAACACCGAACCAATCACCTCACGCCACGTGTCCACCCGGTCTACCGTGCACCCGGCCCAATTTCAGTGGACCGCGCCTGCTGAACCGGCCAACCGGAGAGCGCCACGTGGCCCGCCCCCGGTGCACGACCTCCGCGGTGGACCGCGCGCCCTGCCCGCGCGCTCAGCCGCCTGCCCGCGCCCTCAGCCGCCTGCCCGCGGCCGCCAAACCCTGCCCGAGGCTGCGCCGCCGCCGCCGACGCTGCCCGCCGCCGCCGGCCGCCGCCGGATCGCCGGAAATACTGTTCCGGCATGAACAGTACCCGCAAGCTCAAAAACAGTAAGTAATAGCCCATCTTGACCGTTTTCCGCGCGCTGATTCCAAATCCGGCGTCCATTTTGCCAAATTCCAATCCTATAATTTGCCGGAGGCTCCCGGAAAGGTATTTTTAATCCGAATTCCGCGCCGGGCCTAAATTTGATATCCACTCCACGCGTAAACTCTTCTAAACATCCGATGGGGTCCCCCGATTACCTACGAGATCCATTTTAAGCCCCGAGTCCATCTCTTGTGTCCAAACTGGCGCGCGAACACCGCCGACATGCCACGTAGGCTTCCAGAAGCTGCTGGTCACACTGTAGAAGCCCTGCAAAGATCCGGGTCACCACAGTTGATCCCACCTTAGGTCTTTTCCTCGTTGTGTTCCACTTGAATGATTGATGTTGTGGCTCGGACTTTGTGGGTTGAGTGAACTCCTTTGACTTGATGTGTCTTTTGATTCCGTTGAGTTTCGCTCCGTAGGATGGTTGCCGAAAACAAAGAATTCCTCTTTCTCTTTTTCGGGCAGACTTCATCAGTGTCCTTCAAGTCCACATAAAGTGACAAGTTCTTCCTTTCAATTTCATGTGGAACTTGAAGAGCACAGTTTGGTCCTTTTTGAATCCCAAACCCTTGCTTGTTTGACCTAACCGGACATACACTCAAGTTCTTGAATCGGTTGAAATCGTTTGTATGTCGGATTTAAGTTGATGAACTTGTTTGGTCAATGCTTGGTTGGTGACATGAATCTCCTCAAACTGTTTTTCTAGAAAACCAATCTTGTCCGAATTTATGCGTTTGTCTCCGATTGTTTAAGCTTTTCTTGGAGGATTTTATTGTTATTCAATAAACGTCTTGTTCCTCCTCGAGATCATGAAGTTTGATCTTAAAGCATGATTCTCGTCTTGATTCTCAAGTCGTTGCTTCCTCAACTTCTTGATATGCTTGGCCATCTTCTTAGATTCCGCAAGAAGTTGTTGATATGCCTCAACGAGTTCTTCTTCGCGACTCCCCCTCACTTGATGACTCTCCGCCGATGTTGATGTTTCATGCAAAATCAAAGGAATAGAGTCAGTGATTAAAGATGATAAGCAAACATTAGAAGAGGGAATATGAGAGGCATGTAAGGCAACGGCTTTTTCCTCTATACTTGAGGTCGATTCATTAGAAGTAGAATCGTCCCAGTTTTCGCTTGCAAAGCCTTCTTTTTATATGATTTCGGAGAAGGACATTCCGTTGAAAAATGGCCGTAGCCTTTGCATCTATAGCATTGAATTCCCCTTCGAAATCATCTTTTCTTTTTCTTTAGAAGGTTTTGCAAAGCTTTTGAGGTTAGAGGATTTAGAACCCGATGATCCTTTAGATGGTTTCGTGGATGAAGATCCATCGGTTCGATTCTTCCAAAACTTCCGACGTTCTAATTTCTTTGTGATCCGCGCCAATTGTTCTTCAAAATCGGCAAAAGAGATTTCATCGTTGGAACTCGGATTCACTATCTTCTTCCCTTTGTTGATTTTGAATGCAATACCTGTAAGCTTAGAAGAAGACTTGGAAGAACTTGATTAGTAGGAAAAGTCATTTCATAAGTTTGCAAAGCACCTACTAATTCCTCTACACTCATCTCATCCGGATGACTAACGGTTTCAATGGCGGTAACCTTTGCCCTAAACCGTTCCGGAAGAGTCCGAAGTATCTTTCTTACAATTTTCGACTCCGGGATCTTTTCTCCTAAATTAGCACATGTATTTATTACATCTTGAAGTCTAGTGTAATAATCTGTAAACAATCATGCTCTTCCATATGAATAGAGTCAAATTGACTTGTAAGCATCTGGAGCTTTTGAATTTTTACAAGATTAGTACCCTCATGTGTAATTTTGAGAATATCCCAAATTTCCTTCGCGGTTTCACACGCGGAAATTCGTGTGAACTCAGTCGAGGAAAGAGAATTAAATAAAGCGTTCATACCTTTCCCATTGTAAGAAGATCTTTCAAATTCCTCTTTGGACCATCTAGAGCGAGGTTTTGGGGTAGTAGAATTTCCTACTTCCTCAACAGGATGCACCCAACCGTATTCCACGGATTGCCATACCCGCTCATCAATTGCGATGAGAAAAGCTCTCATCCGCACTTTCCAATAAGCATAATTAGTCCCATCAAAAGAGGAGGTCTATAAATATTACCACTTTCACCATCATGATAGATAAACCTAAAACCCTCTCTGATACCAATTGTAGGTTTTTATAGAGGATCCACAAGGATCTAAATAGGTACTATCAAACAACTAGAGGGGGGTGAATAGGTGTAATACTTAAAAACCAATCTCAGTGCAAAAAAAAAACAATGCGGAAATAAAAACAGCACACCGAGATTTACGTGGAAACTCCAATCCAGGAGAAAACCACGGGACCAACACGCAATAACAATCCACTAAGAATAGAAGAATAACAAGGTGATTACCGACTCCACGGACTCAACCCCTCCTTCAGCTTCTTCGGACCTTGCGCTGACCGGTTGGATGTCCACGCAATAACAATCCACTAAGAAAAGAAGAATAACAAGGTGATTACCGTCTCCACGGATTTAACCCCTCCTTCAATTCTTGGACCTCCGCTCCACCACGTTTGCACGTCCACTGCACACGTTCGAATCCACGAACGCCACTCGAATCCACGAGCACACGTTTCGAATCCACGAAACGCCTTTAGCACACCGAATCCACGATGCCACGTCGAATCCACGACGCAAACTCAGTCGATAAGAATATTGACTTCGATGGTGATCCTTTGCTTAGATTCTCATTGGGAACCGTAGAAGAAATCTCTAAGCAAAGATTAGATCAATTCGACAAAAGATATGTTCTTGAAAGAACCATCGAATTGACCTAAAAGAGGCTATAAAGAAGATCGATAAAACCTAGCCTCTAGGGTTGCTCTCAAGTTTTTATATTGATCGGTCGTGAACCCACGTTTTTGAGAAACCCTAAATGTCTATTTATAGTTTAGAAACCTTTGGAAAGAGATAAGAATCAAAAACATACCTTATCTGGAAATTTTCAGGACGGCGATCCGGATCGGATTTACTGCGATCCGGATCGTCGTAACGAGATTGACGATTCCAAGAAAACCAAGGGTTCGGGATCCGGATTGCAAGGTCCGATCCGGATCGTTCATGCAATTCAGCAATCCCATGTTCGGGATCCGGATCGGATGGCCTAGGATCCGATTGAATTGCCAATGAACAATACCCTTCGGGATCCGGATTGGATCATCTGATCCGGATCCTGAACATGCCCCATGTCCAGTTTTTGATTTTTATGCAATTAAAAATCTTCCAAGTGTTTCTACACTATAAGAAAAATTCGGATCACCACAATTATTTAGGACGCACCGACTCTCGCTGTTTTCTTCTTGAGATTGGGTCATCCACAATTCTTCAACTTCAATCCT